>PVJS01001891.1:0-90859 GCA_004027185.1 Glis glis | reverse complement strand
CACCAATAAAAAAAAATAATAATAATAAAAAAAAAAAACGCAAACATCATATGAGTCTCAGTTTTAGAAACAAACAAGGAATTAGCAGAAATAATAAATCTGAAAATACACTGCTCTTGGATGGGAGAGATGTTTGTGCAGTTAGAGCAAAACAATACCAGTGTTGTATTTTTATAGATGATGCCTCTCCTGAGCAATTCTTTTGGAGTGTTCTGATGTGTTCTCTTCTTCATTGGCCTCTATGAAATAAAATCTGACAGCTACAGACCACTAAGAAATTGTCCTCAGGAATAGAATCAGATGCCTGAAGACTAAAGTGAGATGGAGAAGGCAAAAATAAAGTTAAAATACAAATTGATCATCTAAAAAGTCTTTATTTTGAAATGATTCTAAATAGGAGAGATTTAGAATAGTTGACTGTTAATCTACACACCACGAAACTCAAAATATACTATGGTTTGTTCTTTTTATATCTCTAAGATAATAAAACTGATATCTTTTTTAAGCTGATAGTTGGATAATGTGCATGGAGGAAGGACATGGTTTGTTTTTACTGTTTTTTTTAACTCTAATTTTTTGTTAACCCAAACCTTAGAAAGGATAATGGGAAGTAGCTTAGCAATAGCACAGTTTTTGGAACTTGTCCACATCTGAGGTAACAGTTTTGTCGACATTTCTTTCAACATGGAATTTACTGCCTCTAATAGATATGTTTAATCTCTGTTTCCACAGACAACATCAATGGTGCCACTCACGTGCCGTGTGTAAGGACCCTGATTTTTGGTTATAGCCACAGAGGCTCCATGAATGTTTTCTGAAATGATGACTGAAATAAACGAACTGGAAGACTAAGAGATATAGAGTCGCATTGATTCTTACACTCGCTCTACATATTGTTTCCATTTCTTCCTTCAAACACATTCACTGAAATTTCAAATGTACCCTTGGTGTGGAAACATCAATTGGATTCCATGTTAGTTCAGGACAGCAAGCCAAAGGAAAAAATAGTAGTATTATGAGACTATTGATAACCTTAAGCAGTGGATCAACTTTGGCAGGGAACAGTAAGTCCTTAGAAATATATGTGCTAAGTGAACCAGTTGAAATAAAAAGCCATCTTCCTCTGATGAGTAGATGCTATGAAAACTAAAGATGGTATTGGTCAGGTTGGGACTCAGCTTCTTTACCCAAAAGGACTCTATTTGCCAACCTGTAATTTCTTAAGAAATCACAGCATGAAAGAAAGACAAGAGATGAGTCAGTCCCACATGGTGTTGAACAAACTGGCTTTTAAGTCATGATTCATGAGCACTTTAGCTTTGGGAGTCTGAAAGTCTTTCTTCTTCTTCAAAAGTTGAAGAGGAAGAAACTTTGATGCTGAATTGTGATCCTATGATTCACAAAAACAACAACAACAGCAAAATGCTTTCCAATTATGTTGATCCTTTATATTCTGAGTTATATTAAATATGTGATTAAACTTCATATCTTCTTTGCTTTGAATGTAAGGGAAACAATTGTCTGGCAGCTCTAGCCCTGAGCTAGACATTATAAATCCAGAAAGACTTATTTATTTGAGTTTTAAATTAACTGCCTTTGCTAAAATACCTAGGATACAAGCACTGAGGCATCATTAAGTATGAAAATATTTAGGCAAAGAGACAACAATGGTAGCACAAAGAGGAAACCAGGGCAGTTGGAAAACAGCAGTCAGATAATGGCACCTCATTAGTACATTGAAACAGCCAGGCTTTTAAATAATGGTCTAAAAGGGAAAAGAGGCCACCGGATGCACACTGAGGTGAAGGCTATAAAGACAAGGCCCTTCGGCAGAGGACCAGTTTTGGGGCAAAAATCTTGGCCAGTTCCTTGAGTTACAAACACACAAACAACATTGGTGGCAGAGTGCCAAGACGGATGCCAACCATGGAGAAGACACACAGAAAAATCTGATCTCTGAAGGTGTCTGTCTGGATTAATTTTGTCCCACCATCCCAGATATAGAATGCTTATAAAAACTTAAATAGAGTATATAATAACAATATAATTATATTATGCTTTAATTGTTATAACATAACAGTATTAATTAATAGAGTAATACATATTAACTCTAGATTATGATTTACAACCTATTTAATGTACCTGTGTCAATTTCATGGAAATACAGAATTGAATGCTTGGGACTTCATGGGTTATAGTGATAGGAGGCCTTAAATAAAAAAAAAATAAAAAATAAATTCAACATGTATTTTTGCATGTATGGACAGACTAGTTGCCATTCTTCTCCTGATTATCCACCTTCCAATTTCAACAGCATTGCGACTTCTTTTGGAGGAGTCACCCGCCCTAGTTCTGAGTCTTTGGTGGGAGGCCAGCTCTTTCTTGCAGAGCAGGACTCTGCTCTTCCATCAGCATTTCCATGGACAGGGCGCACGGCCCAACCCTGATTGACTGGGTGCTTTCCTTCTGGACTTTGAACTTGGAAGTGTGAAGCAAGGGCAGAAAAGACAGTGGAACAGGATTCTTCATGATGACAAGTATGGAGAAACAACCAGATAGATTTTGCTAGAGACAATGGCAAGTGTTTTAGGTCTGAGCCTTTGATGCCCCTTGAAATCTGGTTCTCTTACTTCCATCAGTTCTTTTAGAACTTGAATTTCGTTTCTCATAACTTCCCATCTGCTCAAATGAAGAATGCATTTCGATTACTTGCACTAGGAAGCCACAAGCATTCCACTGTGGAAGTCACACACAGGATTGCAGGGAGAAGTTTCTACAACGAGCAGCAAGTTTTCCTGCAAAGTGAGCTTGTTTCGCTTTGGAAGATCATGGAAATATTTTAAGAATAAAAGCACTTTGAGAGGAGATGTGTAATTTGAGTATTCAAGCTAAGCATGGTGGCACAGGCCTGTAATTCCAATACTTGGAAGGTTGAGACTAGAGGGTCACAGATTTGTAGCCAGCGCAGGGCAATTTAGCAATACTCTGCTTTGAAATAAAAAATAAAAAGGGGTGGGCGTATAGCTCAGAAATAGAATGTCATGGGATTCAATCTCCAGTCACACACACACACACACACACACACACACACACACACACTATTTGTATCCATATGTCTTTAATGCCCTATAGCAATCCTCATCAAGGATGAATTTCTTCTGGAGAAATTAAGACCCACTGAAACACTGCATAGCCTAGTCCCTACCAGGTTGGGAATAAAAACCTACCTTTGCATCCAAAGAAGAAAACATGTAACCATATACAGAAGCAAATTGTGGTCTTACTTTTATTATTAAATAGGAACTCTTCAAATTTTTATTATTATTTTAATTATATATACTTATGGGATACAGCATAATAAGTTGATACATGTATAATGATCAAGTCAGGGTAGTTAGCCTTCCCATCTCTTTGAATACTTTTTAAACATTTTTGGTTATCATGTAATATACATGTTCATGGGGTACAGTGTGGCCTTTCAATGCACACATACAATGTGTACTGATCAAACCAGGGTAATTAATGCTTTCATCTCCTTACCATTACGTTAGGTTTGGAGCCTTCGAGCTCCTCTCTTCTAGTTATTCAATAAGATATAGACTAGATTATTGCAAACTATAGTCACCTGATTCTTCCATAGGACACTAGACTTATTCCTTCTAACTGTGTTTTAGTACTCATTATCCAACTTCTTGTTGATCCTTGCCCATATCTATTTAAATACCTAAATAAAAATACTTGACAGGGCAGAAAGACTTAGTAGGACACATCCAAAGAAGAGGCTAGAAGCCCTGCAGTCCTGTCCGTTTCCTGATGCTGTAATCTCCTTTATCACACTTCCTGTGCAGCTGTGTTGCTGATGGGACACTTTGAGTTTCTCAATGTCCACTGCCTCATAGCAGCCTACCTCTGGACAGCTGTACTGAATACAGTCTTTTTCTTGACTTTGAACCCAAATCTATCTTCTTTTAAATCGTATACATCCTAATAGTGATAATATTATCTTACATGTATTTCATGTATATCATCACTTGGCCAGTGAATTCATTGAAGTAATGTGAATTCATTGTTCTAGGCAACAACCTGGGGCCCTCTTCCTAGTACAGATTGTAATCGCTGTGTATGAAAAAAGGACAATGTTATTAGATGCCAGTCATGGGAACCTGTGCTAACTGCCCATGGTTAAACTCCTCAGGGAACCATGCAAACTCTGGAAGGAAGCTCCATGCTTCATTCATCCAGGGGTTCACTTTCTCTCTGGTGTCTTTACAGCCTCCCAGCATGGCATCCTTTAGTATCTATCATCTACATACAATCATCTCTCAAAGCCCTTTCTTAGGATGTATGCCCTGCTCACAATTTTCTGCTAACCATGGTATCTCCAGGTGGTTTCCTGGTCATCTCCAATTACCTGTAGATCATGGTAGACTCACCATTATTGTGACTACCATTTCCCAGTCATCGGACTTCTTTGAAGCTATATAAAGATCCACAGGACGATGTCAAATAATTTATCACCAATTGAACTGTGATTTTCTTTTATCCAAGTCAGTCATGAAAACTTTTTCTCCTTATATTCAATATTAATATTGACAATAATGAGCAAAAGAGAAGTAAAGTAGGAGTTAGAAATAGAAAGCAAATGCATGCTAGAGATAAGCTTATTATCATTATTATTATTATTATTATTATTATTAGACTTTCTTAGGTGGGAGAAAGCCAATCAACGTGGAATGGGCATTGGGATATACTCGTTTCTTAATGGGGAGGAATTTTTGTTTTATACTTTAGGGACTCAATTAAGTATCAAGCATATCATTACTTTTACAATAGGTATAAACATTATAATATTGCCATTTGGAATAAATGGGTAAAAGTGATTCATTGGTCCCAGCCCTTAATTATGACAACTCATACATTGCTCATTCTCAAAACCCCTTGGCTGACTTGGAAAATGTTTCCTAAGCCCGTGTCTTAATAGGTACAGATGTGTTTCTTTATGAGGAATTCTTCAGGAACCTCCACATTGTTCTGGAAGAATAAAAATGTATTAATGTGTTGTCTTCTATATGAATAAATGCCCAAGATCTATAACTGAAACAGAGTTCATGTTCTGTCCTTCATAATTATTTTAAAAATTAAATGAGTGCTTTGAATCCCATAGGAAATGAATGTGGGAAATCAGTATGGAGTCTCTTTGTCAATCTGCTATTTAGATAGATATTACATGGTTCGTGCTTGAGAGGAAACAGGTAAGAGGATTTTGACTTGATTCTAAACTTAACACGGTATAAAGAATAAGATTTTAATCCACCCTAAATATATATCAATATTTTTCCTTCAAAGGATGACTATCATATTAACAAGAATCAATGAAATCTGCTCAAAAGAATTATTTGTTGGGTAAAATTTTCTGTTAAAATAATCAACAAAGCAGTATTCTTTCCACCATCTTTTTAGACATGAAAATTGCTGTGTTTTACAGAATGCTTCCTTGCAATAGTTTTTGACTATATCATGGAATTAATAACCCTTCCTTCCTAGAGAAAATGTTAACAAGGTTGAAATTACTTTAAACGGCTCTATGACCTTCAAATATTTGAAGAGATATGATGATTTTAGTACTCAATTTTTGTGTGTTACTATTTCTTTTCCTGTCTAGGTCATGACAGACTACTTGGGCCACTTTTGGCACTTTTCTTTCACAGAAAATAAAAAAATGATATGAGCTATGGGAATGTACCCTGGATTTGGTGTGGGTAGAACAGACACTGAACCCTACCTCTGGTGCCTACTAATTGTGTAAGCTTGAAAAATACACTTCAGTTCTCTGTATTCTCATTTCTTCATCTAGAAAATAGAGATAGAGTCCATGCCTGACAAATGGGGGTGTTATTAGAACTCCAGTGCAATGATGGAGGTGAAAAGTCTGGAAACCAAAATTATAGACAAGGACTATATGGCCTGATTGTTATAAACTGGTTACTTTCCATAGGTTCAATTTTTCAATTGGCTGTTTGGAACACAAAATACATTATCTTATAGAAAATGTATTATGCAAGCCAGGCATGGTGGTGCATGTCTGTAATCCCAATACTTGGGAGGCTGAGACAGATGGATTGCAGGGTTGAGGCTGGCCTTGGTAACTTAGAGATACCCTCAGCAAGCTAGCAAGACCCTGTTTCAAAATAAATAAATAAATAAAAGATAGGGCTGGGTGGTTGTCGCGGGAGTAGACTATTCCTGGGTTCAATTCCAAGTATGATAGAGAAAGAGATAGAGATGATAGATAGATAGATAGATAGATAGTTAGATAGATAGATAGATAGAGATAGATAGATAGTTAGATAGATAGATAGATAGATAGATAGATAGATAGATAGATAGATAGGGAGAAGGAAAGAAGGAGGGAAGAAAGAAGGAAAATTCACTATTCAGAAGAGATTCTCAAATTTATTCAGGTGGTGGAGCACTTGGTAGGCATGGTGTGTGTGTGTTCTTTGTAGAACATGATGAAATACTAACATATTAAGTTCTGTCACAGGAAATAGTAGTATTCAGTCAATGGAAAATATGAATTAAGCATATAGATGTGATATCAAATCACAAACAAGAGCACATGTGTCCATGAACATTGTTTTTCCATTTATATCATGGACTCTGTTCATTGATTATTGATGTGTTATCATCTCCTAGGCTTACTTGCAGATAAAAAGCAATGGTTGGCAAAGATCTTAAAAGTATTAATGGAAAATATTTTAAATTGAGAAGATATTCGAAGTACGTGGATTCTGTTATGTCTTTCTTCCCAATCTCTCTGTACTACTTTAATTGGGATAGGACTAGTTCATGAATCATCAGAGTTATATGGGAGCAGAGATGGAGGACCACCATCATACAGGGTGATTCTATACCCAGGCCAACTCAGACATCTATGTAATCTATAATGTGGCTATTCTAAAGATTACCTATCTATCTATAAATGCATACAGATATAGACATAGATAAAATTGGAGTTTTATAACAAAGATGTTCTAGACTCTACCCAAATCTCTTTTGGGATTATGTTTCTGTTTTGTTTGTTTTTCACTTCTTTTTTTCTTTTTTCATTTTTTTTTGGTGCATTGTAACCATACATCTTTTTTTATGGAACGTTTCACGAATTTGTGTGTCATCTTTGTGCGGGGGCCATGCTAATCTACTCTGTATCATTCCAGTTTTAATATATGTGCTGCCGAAGCAAGCACAATAATCATACATCTTGATGGGTTGTTGAGACTATGTTTCTAGCACCTGTAGTGCATAGGGATGCAAATCTCCCCCTCGACTTCTCTCTCCCTTTCCTTAAACTTTTCACCTTGTTTCTCTCAGCTTGCCTTTAGAGATGGAAAGGTCATTATGCCCTCTTACTACAAGGTGTACTGATTACTTTATTTGCTACCAAGTGTACCGATTACTTTATTTTGTGGCCTTGATGTATTGCTTTATTTTTCTTAATACATCAACCTGTTTACTAGACCTTATGAGGCAAAAACATCTTAGGAAAATTGGCTTGATGGGACATTTGACTCTCGCCCAAGGCTGGCCACCTTGGACTGATTGCCAAAAGGCTTGCATTAGTTAGTTCACACAAAGTTCAGGCAGATGTCCCCATAAAAGGTGGAGAGCCAAAGCACCTCTCTGAGTTCTGACCTGTGGAGCACTGCCTGGGACCAATCTGTTCCAAGCAGAACTCCAGCGGGGCTGCTGATAGGACCTTGCAGTCGATTCTAAATGTTGAGATTCTCCTTGGCCTGGCAAAAAATATATATACAATCTTTATGTATATACAATCCATATATATATATATATAAATGTATACATATATATACATATCTTGATATATATATATATATCAAGGTCACAAAAGCATGCAAAAATCACAAGAGAAATATATATATATATATATAAATATATATATATATGTTATATGTATATATATATAATCTTTCTCTTGCTTCTGTGGCCTTGATTCCTTTCATCTATTGAAGTGTTTCCTTGTGTCTTCATTATTTTCTCTGTTAAATTGTCTATACTTTTGCTCATGGGGGAGTGGTTTCATTTTTGCCACAGACCTGATCCATTAAGCAAAACGGCACCTACATAGTACATACACATAATGAGCTCCCACTTCAAATTTGTTGAATAAATGAATGGATGTATGAAGGAATAAAATGGAATTAGGACCAGAAACATGACTTCAGCGAAGGGAGGGAAAAGTAGGGAGAGTGGAGTAATTAGTAAAAATGAATTCTGATGTGGGGATAAAACCTTCCCATCTCCTCTGAACTTTAGCTACATTTTCCTGCTATGCTATGCTGGATAAGAAGGCTTAGATGAGCTAATGAAGGTCCGGTGGTAGGGACTGTGTGTGCTTTGAAAGGTGAGGGATGTAAGAGGAGGCCTGCAGCAGCCTGATAGAATTGTTCTTTCTCTGAGCTAGTGCAACAGGAAAACCACACACACAAAAAACAAACCCTTCTATACCTGTAATAGTACTTTCTACCAGACCCCTACCAGGAAGGCACCTGACACTTGTTCTTTGCACTGTCCCAACCACAAACTGGCACCTGATGACCCAATAGGCTAATGAAGGATTGAAAAATTGCACCAGTTTGACCCAATCAGCCTCTATCCATACTAGTCCTCAATTGGGACCTCTGTGAACTGACCCCTCCCCTGTCCTTACCCCTTAAAATGCCCACCCTAGACTATATGGGTGGATCTCTCTATTCTGCCAAGAGAGACTTCCTCCAAGGCTCACATTAAAGCTTTCTCTTTATGCTGTTGAGCCGCAGCAACCCTTGTCCTTTTTTCTAACAAGGGTCTGTGGAGGAGAGGAAATAACAGAGTTCCCTGGAGGGAGGCTCTGATACATCCATGTAGCAGAAGCCGGGGGTGACTGGTACAGTGGGAATTTCTGAGAGTTTGTGAGATTGGGTCAGCCCTGGACTTTTATTTCTGCAAGAGCAGTGTGGAAGCACTTAAGCATGAGTCCAGGGCCTCCCACTCATACAGAGATGAACAAGCCCCTCTAGTGTTTTGTGCCCTATGCAACTCACCAACCACTTGGTTTTTCTCACAGGTTAGCAACAGGAGCTCTGCAAGGTCATGGATCCCATGAATCCTTTTGGTTCTGAAGTAGAGAAATACTTTCACTCCTTAAGTCTGCACCAATAGGGACTTGGTTCATAAAGGTGTGCAGTAATGGCCCAGGTCATTTATAAGCCCAGTGTTTTTAGGTTAGAAAATGCTGTTTTTTGAAATGTTGATGAAGGTAAATTCTAATCGTCTTTTTGGTGCTTTTAGGATTAAAGAAAAGCAGCTTATAAATCCTTCCTTTGCACAATAATGAAAAACATTGAGGCTGAAATCTCTAAGAGAACTTCTATTGTTGCCCTTGTAAGAAAGAAATACCCTTACTAGTCCAGTGAAGACTTGGTTAGTATAAAAACATCACACTGTTCATCTTTTCTCTTCCTCTACTACCTTAGCTAACCTCATCTATATATCTTTAATATATATATATATATATATATATATATATGATAGAATATGCAGAAATCATGTATAGTATGTAGAAATTATACATATCATATAGTTTGTAGAAATTATATATAATATGTAATATGATATATAAAAATTACACATATATTTGCCTCAAATCTGTTGGGCATTTGGTCAAAGAACTCATTGAAATAGAAGGAAGGCATAAAAACATGCCCTTGGTTTAGGCAATTGGGTAAGCTAGCGTGTGTCTTCTACTGACACGTACTGATTCATTACAGAAGTGAAAAGTCAAATTGCTCTCCTTGGGAGTGTTCCTGTTTCCATGACTTATGCATGAATTTGCCATCAAGCTTTACCTCCTCCTCATAACCATAATCCATCATGGCATAAAGCATCTTACACTCACGCAGAGGTCACCAAACTCAGTATCAGGGGACTGAATTCTTATTCAAATACAACCATGTCGGACGATAACTCCAATTCTGTGGATTTTGGTTTTTTTACCTTTAAAATAGGGGAATGTGAACTGAGGATATAGCTCAGTGGTAGAAAGCTTGTTTAGCATGCACAAAGCCCTGGGTTCTAATCCCAGCATCTCCCCCAAGCAAGAGAGAGAGACAGACAGACAGACAGAGACAGAGACAGAGACAGAATATGAATGAATGAATGAATGAATGAATGAGACTTAAGGAATACTATTATACTAAGCCAGACCTATGTTCCATCTTATATGAGCACCAGAGTCCTGGGCCTGGGAGAGCTTAACCTTCTATCTATCCTCAAAACTGGAGTGTATGTAAAAATGTCCTAATCTCTCTAAGTAATCTGCAATATATGTGTTATTCATGAATTTTTCTAATTGTAAGAGACACTAGCCATTTGCATCTTTAGTGCAAGATGGCCAATTCACACTGGCAATGTCAAATTTGCCAAAAAATCAGTTCTCATTAGGCAGTGCTGAAAGAAAGAAGAACAATAATATGGGAGCTTAGTCATGGGCAAAATTAGTCATGGGAACTGTGCAGGACAAAGTATGATATTGTGGTCATGACAGATAGCCGGGTTAAGGGTGTGATGTGTGATCTCCCACCCCCATCAACCTTTTTGGGTGCTATCAAGAGGAGGACTGGCTTCTGTGATTTTCAGCAGACAGAAACCAAAGGAAATTAAGAAAAAGCAGACTTCAAAATGTGCAAATGACATAGTAAGAAGCTATGCATTAAAGATTGAATTATTGTTTGAAATTCTTCATGCCCTCCCTTAATCAGAAATAATATGCACACTTTTTGCCATGTGCCTCTGCATTACCACCCACTAGTGTGGTTGGGATCTGTTTTCCCACCCAATGATGCTAGACAGGATTTTGTGACTTAGTTTCACTAATAGAATTTGGGTGGAAGTGACGGTGCCGGTGGCAAGCTGAGCCCTACATTCTGTGTTTTGTCATGAGAACATACTAGAATTGGAGCTGTTCCAAAGAGAATGAAAAGTCATGGAGAGCCAGTATGAATCCATCCAGGTGAGCTGAAACCCAAAGCAGGGCTGTTCCAGTCATCCATAAACTCATGAGCAAAGAAAACAAATGCATAAGCCCTAAAACTTGGGGTGGCTTGTTACCCCACCTATTGCAGTCATAGTTTACAACAACACTTAGAAATCTTTATTTAATATGTTATAAGAATAACCATCAATAAGTTAGTCTACCCACTTTCTCTTTATTCTTTCTCCTTGTCTTTCTAAACTTTTTCTTTCATTCCTTTCTCCTCTCTCTCCTTTCATCTCTCTCACAAATATTTATCAAAAGCCTATTATGTGTACAAAACTGTGCTTGTGGTAAGAAAGAAGGCTGATACCCAGCCCATATGACACCTGACAGATGAGTGTTATGAACAAGTGCTGTTTGATAGATGTGTATTTCTGAGGAAGTTTACCAAGTCTGGACTGTCAAGGAGGACAGGGGAGTTGAAGATTCAGGAAAAGTGAATAACCTATGTGGGATGGAGGGCAGGGTAGGGAGAGGGGAGAAGGTGGGACGAGGAATCTTCTGTGAAATATGAAAGCGTGCACAAGATCCTGAGTAAGGGAAAAGTGGGTTTTACAAACAACACAAAACACACATCATGATCATCATCAACAATGAAAACAGAATAGATTGGAAGGCAGAGATTAAGAGAAAGTGACATGATTCATAGAGAAGTATTCAGGGGGTAGATAATAAATAAAGGTTTGTAGGTATTTTTGGACTGCTGTCACAAATAAATTGGGACTCATTGTATCAATTCAAGCCCAGTATGTCTCAGTCTTTGGGTTTAACAAAGAGCATTCTGGCTCATTCCAATTAGTAGATCACTGATAAGAAGAGACAGGGGGTGGACAGGACAGCTGCAGGCTCCAACGGTGGTGTGAGTGAAATGTTGTTGGCTGGCATTGGAGGTAGCAGAAATGCCCAGGAGTGGTTGAACCTGGGAGGCATGTAGTCATGTAAAAAGACAGGATATGATATTAAAAGGGGAGAAACAGTACAGGATTCTCTGGCTTAAGTGGCTAGAGAGGGAGCCCTTTCCTGAATTATAGAACACTAGACTAGGAACAGATGTTGGTAGGAATGTCTTGAGTGTATATATGAATTTGTTGAGTTTGGTGTGTGTCCGAGACATCAAGTAGAGTGTTAAGGCCAGAGTTTGATATGCTGTGAGGTTATTTCCAGATTGAATGGAGAAAATCCTTGTAATTGAATGCCACCGTACCTTCTAAACCCTTACCCTTCCCATGATTGAAAAGAATCAACAGCCTATCCCAATGAATAGAGGAATGAATAAAAATGCAATAAATGATTAAAGCTTTCAGACTTTTTTCAATTAAAAAAATCAATGGATGTAGAAGTCAGGTAAAAAGAGCTTCTCAGGAGGTTAAAAGAATAAACCAAGAAGAGGATTGAGCATGTAGAAAACAGGGCACCCAGGAGAAGAAGAAAGTAAATAGAATTTTGAGGTCGATGGGTAGATGATGCCTGCACAGAAGCAGGAGGAGCACTGGAGCGGACGGGAGACCTTCCGGGAAAATGTCTGTAAGGAAAGAAAACTTGACAAAATAGTTGATGGGTTTGAATGCATCATAAATAAAATTTTAGCTAAGTTGGAAAGATTTAGCAAAAGTGATTAGAAAGCTTAGATAACAACAATAACAATAAAAAGGGTAATGACTAAATCCACAAGGAGGAAAAAGAGAATAGTATACTATATGATTTGACTGGGAATAAAACTCAAATGGTTATAATTATATAAACAGTGAGCATCAACTTAATCCAAAAAGGTGACATAACTATTTTGGGAAAATGAGAGATGGTAGAAGGACTAGAAAGACAGTTCAAAACTCATTTTTGTTTTCCAAGAGGGAATTTAATAGATAGCATATAAAACTGGAAAAAATAGTTGTATGATTATATTATTTAAGGGTTTTGAGATACTGACCTGATGAAATAGGTAAAGGAGATGATAATGAATTCCAGTGAAGAGGAATGGAAAGAAGTAAAGAAAATAATTTTTTTAGTCATAAAACTGGTAGTATTTGACTTTAGAAATCATGTGCATGTATGACTTTTGTTTTTTAAAATGTACATTTTACAAAGAAAAAACAAAAATAATTGTTTCGCTTTTGGTAAGCCCAAACCTCTTTTACTGAAATATGCTAAAGGAACACAAATTGGTAACTTGACCTGAAATCTGGGTTTCAACATTATATTCTTCAGTGGAGGAAACAGTTTCTATTTCAGAAGGACATGTATGATAACAGTGAGCTGGAGTCCTGGGAAGCAAGATAAATACTTGCCCGAGAATACATAAATTCCTGCCAGTCAAAACTTGGAGCACACACCTCTTCCCTGGCCAGCCCCAATCTCCTCTTCCCCATCTTTCTACCATACCTGAGGAAATTCTATGCAACTGACCCTCACTGCTGTCATCTGCTTCTTGGTTCACCACTACCCCATGGCTGCTGGGACATGGAAAACTTTTCTGGCGTCTTGTTGTCCTGTTGTCTCTGAATTAAGCAAGTAAACCCCTGTTGGTGTTGGGGGCTTTTTATATCTTCCTTCTTCAGAGAGCAGATGAGGAGTGATAAAAAGAACCCTTGTCAGGGAAATGACTGGGCTCCAGGCATCTCACAGAGTAAGCTCTAGCCCAAGTGGTTTCGGTGTTTGCTGAATAGCAACAGAGCCACGCCTGTCCTCTACCCCTTCTGAGCAGGTTCTGGTGCTGCTTGTCCTGAGTCCTGAGCAGATCTATGTCATTCTAGGTTTTATCATGAATCAGATAAACTCATAGCACTCAACACATAGTAAGCTACTCATACGGCTCCAAGGACCCTAGCCTGCTGGCAGTTACTAGAGCACATCAAACCCTATCTCCCCCAGGGTCCTCTCTACCTGGACCACTCTTCTCTCAAGTAGCCACATGGTGCAATCTCTTACTCTTACACCCTTCATATCTTTCCTCAAACATCACCTTGCCCACGTAGCCTTTCCTGACCACTTTATTTAAAATTACAACCCTCTCCAAGCACTTCCATTTCCTATACCACTAACTGTCACTGAAGATACCCTATGTTGCTTGTTTATTGCCTGCCTTTCCCTTCTAGAAGGAAAGTTCATGACATCAGAGACAAAAACTATTGTATTCCAAGTACCCAGAATAGTACCTGGCACATAGCAAATGCTCCATAAGTGTTTTTGAATATATGAAATAACAATATCAATCAATAATAGAACTTAGTCCCAAGTCCAGAAAATAGTACACATTTTTTGAGTAGCTAATAAAGACAATAAATGAAATAAATATTTTGCTTTTCAGCAACATGTATGATTCTTATTTTACAGTGTAGATTAGTACAGTACATTAAAAATTAAATTATTTATTAGTATCACTCTAATTGATACACAATAATTTATACATCTATGCTTTTGATGAATTAAAAACATCAATACTTTTAATCTCAGGCCCAAATATTGGGTGCTACAAGAAAGAGCAGAGTAATGCCATTTTCTCACATAGTCATAAGTACTCAATGAATATTTGCCAGATGACAGCTGTGGAAGGCAGAGGATACATTTCAGCTGAAAAATATGGTCTCAAGTTGCCCCTCATATCCAAATGAATTCACTGTACATGAAGAATGCTGGCCACTGAGCATGAAGGATGCATGAGGCACAGGCGAGGGAGCAGAGGTTGAGCAGCTGGCACCAGATTATGCTAAGTCCTGTTGGCCACATGAGACATCTGAATCTTTAAGATGGAGTGATTTGGTTAGGTTCGTGCTGTACAAAGAAATCTCCCTTATGGAAGTGGGGAGGATGGAGTGGGAAGCCTGGGCAATGATGGTCTGGCCAATCAGGATGATGGTCGTATTCCAGATGAGATGATGGGGATCTAAAGAGGGCATTGATAGGGGGATAAGAGGAGTGTACAGAGACCCAAATATTCAGCAAGTCAAACCCCCATACACTTCTCATGGTGGCTGTCAAGTGGAATACATTGGAAACTTGTTTGGCAGTTCCTCAAAATATTAAACATAGCATACCATATGGTTCAGAAATTCCACCCCTTAGGTATCTACCCAATAGGACTGAAAACATGTCCACACCAATACTCACATAACAATGTTCATAGCAGCATTATTCATAACAGACAGAAGTGGAGATAACCCAAATATCCACTAATGGATGGATGGATAAACATGATGTGGTACATCTATACAATGTAATGCTGTTTCATTGTATAAAATGGAATGAAGAACTGATAGATGCTACGGGAAATGAACCTTGAAAAAATTACACTATGAAGCAAGTCACAAAAGATCACATATTGTGTGATTACTGGCTTGTTTGTTTGTTTTGGTACTGGGGGTAGAACCCAGGGACATTCTACCTCCCACCTACACCCCCAGACTTTTTGTTTTTTATTTTGAAACAGGGTCTTGCTGTTGCTGAGGGACTGGATAAGCCGTTGAGGGTGGCCTTGAACCTATGATCCTCCTGTCTCAGCCACCTAAGTACTGGGATTACAAGAGTGCGATTACATGCCTGGCTGTATGATTCCTTTTCTATGAAATATCTAGAATAGGTAAATCCATAGAGAATGAAAGTAGTTAAGAATTTCCAGGCATGAAGACATCGGGGAATGGCTACTAAAGAGAACAGGATTTCTTTTTGGGGGTAATGAAAATATTCTGGAAAGAGAGTCGTGGTTTCAAAACTCTGTGAATACACTAAAAACCACTGGATTTTTATGGCATATGATTTTTATGGTCTGAATTATATTTCATAACGAAGCCATTCCTTTTAAAAAGACATATTCATTACACTTTCCAATCTTGGTGATGTGGAGGATGAAAGAGGGTAAAGAAGAAGGAACTGAGCCTTTTAGTTTGTATAACTGATAGAAGGAAGATGTTCCTTTCCCAAAGTTTGCATTTTTAGGAAAAAAGGTGGATAACAAGTAGGGGCCTGGACCATGCATGCCCATGGGAAGTAAATCTATGAGTCGAGAGAATAGTGGAGACTTCTTTGCTTTTATTGAAACATTAAAAAATATTTCAGGATGGAGATAAGTTGTGGAAAGTGTACTGCTCTTTAAAAAGATAGTCGGATAAGTCAAATCTGATTAAGATGGCAAGTATAAATCAGACAACCAAGAAATATGAAGACAGAAATAGCAAAAATGTCATTTGGAAAAAATAGGTTAGAAATGGCACAACTTCCGCATAGAATATTAGTTTGGTCCATGAAATTCAGTTTCTATTTTATCACATTCTTCTGGATAAATTGCATGGCTCAAATTGAAAAAGGAGTTAAAGGAAAATGTGATCTTTAAAGACTTTATGGGTTTAGAAGCCCGGAAGAAACATTTCCAAGAATAAACATGCAGATCTGATACATGGGGTGCCAATCCTGTTAACTTTAGAATCTGATAAGAGCATGAATATTGTGAAAAAAAAAGAAAAAGAAAAAGAAAAAGAACTGGCTTCAGTCACAAGCTGCATGCTTGTCGTGAATCACGGGCTGCTACTGCTCCAGCCCAGGGCTGGAGCAAAGGGGTTTGAGCTCAGGCCTGTCTCAAAGACCAGGCTTTGTGGCAAAGCTCCCTTCCCAGGATTCCACCATTGCGACATGTCATCTTTCAGCCTCATCTTTCAGCATCATCTCTCTGTCCAGTATGGGACAAGGATGGTCTGAGTTAGAAGCTAGATTTGAGATTCCTATTGTTAAACAGGAAACAATGCCCCTTCCATTCAGGTGAGCTCATCCAGGCACAAAAGGCCAAGTCCAAAAGGAAAACAGGAGAACCACGTGCCTTCAAGCAATTGCTCAATGTGTTTTATATCTATCTTCACAGTAATACTAGTACTTAAGTACTATCAATAGCAATATGGCTAATAATTAATGCTTATAGATCCACTATGTGTTGAAGAGAAAATAAACAAGCTCAATGGCTCAAGCTGCACATGGGTGTTGAAAGGTGGAATCAGGGTTGGACTTGGGGCTCCCCTGCCTACATCATGTTCTATTCACCACATCATGTTCTTTCTCCACTGGGAATCCCCTTCAGTAATAACATCCCGGTTCCTCCAGAACCTGTTTCCAGAGCCTTGCCTCAAGGCAAGGCCCTCACACTGCTCAGAAACCCAGAGTGCTCGGCACATAACAGAAACACAGTATGGCCCCACAGCCCATCAACAATGCTGCCTTTAAGCTCTGCACTTCTCAACCATCTCATTTAAATTTTATTTTATTTTTTTACTTTTATTGGTGCATTATAGTCTCATATCATAAGGTAGTTCATAGTGATAGTGACATACAGGCACACAGCACTTGGCGGGCTTTCCCTTGGCTCCCTCCCCACTCCCCCTTCCCCATACTGGATATTGAGACTGACATTGGTATTCTCATATATGTACATAATGTCAATGGAAGCGATTCCTTCATTGATCCTCCCTCTGTCTCTGCTTCTCCCAGACCACCTCCCCGGCTCAACAGGAGTTTCTCCTCCATTATCTGAAGTCCCTCCGGTATCCCAATTACTTCCTAGCTTCCACATGACCCTTTACTTTCTGTGATTAGCTAATCTCACTTAACATAATGTTCTCCAGGTCCATCCATTTTCCTGCAAATGACTTAATTTTGTTCTTCTTTATTGCTGAGTAGAATTCCATTGCGTATATATCCCATAATTTTGTAATCCATTCATCTGTTGATAGACACCTAGGTTGGTTCCATAATTTGGCTATTGTGTGTTGTGCTGCTATAAACATGGATATGCATATATTACTATGAATCATTTTAAACAGACCAAATTCTATTCTGAGATGGATTCCATTCATGTTCTGAAATAATAGTTTCCTTCCCTTTCCAAGCCGCCCTTTGGCAACTCAGCCTTGCACATCTAACACCCTTTCTGTTTGGTAAGCTGCTGACGGAGCCAAGTTCACGTCTTATTTAGGGATTATTTTATGCAGAAGTATTTAAAATCAACTTTTTGACTTTGCAGGCATGAAACACAAAGAAGATAATGTGAAGCAATACCTGATTAGCTCTGAATAGTTCAGAATTAATCAAAGTGTATTTTAAGCTGAGCACCTAAGCTAGCACATTCAGAATCTGAGCCATGCCATTGCTCAGAAAAAAAAAAAATGGGAAGAGGAATTTTAAAGTTAACACAGATTTAGAATTAACATTTTAATTGTAGCAGCACTTCACAGTTCCCTCATTTTCTTTGTCTCCCACAGATGTATTTCCTCCCCAAATCCTTATATTTTAATTTTTCTCTATGGCAGGGCTTATTTTAAGCTGTACTAGCGTGCAGTTGTTTCTCACTTCCCCAGATTAACCGGGAGGGAAGCGCGAGTAGGGCCAGAGGCGGAGTGAGTAGCTGTTACTAGAAGTAGAGAATATGCAACTCTAGAAATGAGAGGCAGCCTGGGAAAGCAGAGGGAAATGTAACCCAATAAAAGCCCCGTCTCAGGAGGCCCAATCTCTGAAGGTATTAGATACAGAGAAGTACTACGGAGCAAACAATAGTAATACAAATAACCACATTATTTGTTGACCTGTTTTTAAAAGATAATGACGAAGAGGACTATGGATCCTCATTCTAGGATCCTCTCGACTCCTGCAGACAACCTCATAGCTTTTTCCCTAATAACTCTCAGCTCTCCCTTCCTCCGCCACGTCCCCAATGTTCTTGTCAAATGGTATCTGTTCTTTACTTTCTTCCCTGTTGCTCTCATTTTTTCACCCCTCCCTTACTTATTTCCCCAAATTTCTATCTCATGTCTACCACACAGAAGAACTGTACTTCTGTGGGGTATGGGGGTGAAGGGCTCATGCTACGGAAGCTGCCAAGGCTCAAGATGCCTGGTAGGATTCGGTCTACTTTTCCTAGTGGCCTTTTCTTCCAAAGGTCTGAACTTTGTCCTTAGAGGAGCAACTCCAGTGATACCAATAAAACTTTATTTGGTACCCACTTGTACTGTGAACAATGGAACAGTTCAAGGCTCCTCCACCTAGGTGATTGCTGGAATCCACGGCCTAGGTACCCAGGCTGAAACAGACTGGGGCTCCCTGAGACCAGAGGGGCAAAGCATGTTTGTAGAAAAGGAAGCCTTGCCCGCATTGTTCAGTCAAACCTCATCTGCAAGAACCCAGTAATAAGGTGAACTGAGATGTAGATCAGAAGCTCCGAGAGGCTTTCACCCCACAGTCTTGCAGTCTGTTAAAATATTCAGAAATCTATTTTAAAAGATTTCACACATGTTAAAATGAGGTCATAAAGGCTGGATGAGCATGACTGGGAACTTATTATGCAATTATGATCAGGCCCCAAGGCAAATGCAGTACAATCTGTTATAGAGAGCACATTAGTCACCTGTTAGCTGTGCAAACTCGGGCACATAACTTCTCTGAGTCTCAGTTTTTGTCGACTTTAAAATGAAGGATTACGTAATCTGATCTCTACTAATCTTTCCAGCTAACATGTTTTAAGATTTTAGGTTACTTCGGTTGTTTTCATCCCTCATTTTCATGTCCTTTCCGATAAACTTCTATAGTTTCTCTACTTCTTCTTCTATATAGCTTTGTTCTGGAAACAAAGAGAATGCAAGCTACATTTTCTATACTAGATTGAAGATCCAGAGACAGCTATAAGATTAATACCATTTCTAATGACTAACAAATGTTGCTGATTTCCCTTACTATCTTTCTGTATTGCCTCTAGCTTTTTATATTTTGCATATAATTTAATCTTAAAGCACCTGACATTTTCTAAGTTTCTGAAGGTTACGTTTTCTGCGTGCATCTTGAAGAAGTATATTTGTTTTCATTAGGTGCTGATGTACAACCACCTTAACTTAGTGAGCCCCAGAGTCTTCTTTCAAACGGTCTTAACTCTGGTTGGTAGATGGCTAGAAGTGGTTGCTAGCATGCTGAAATTCCAAAATAAAGCTTAGGAAAACTTATAATACGATTATATAACACAGAAGGTGAGCGTTCCAATGGTACCCATTGCAGAGGTTGGTTACACTACATTACTGGATTCATACACTGAATAACTGAAGCTGCTCTTGTCTCCACCCTCTCCAATATGTAGAGTTGTTTATGAAAAGTTGTCACTGTTGATAAAACTGAAGCAACAGCAATGATGTGCACATTATTTATCATCTGTCTGTTTAAAGAATTCTTACTCTTCACTCATTGGTGGCAAAGGTAAGGATCTCTCAGGTTCTCCAATCACATGGTTGAATTAGCTTAACCCATATACATGTGTTTGGTTTTGTCTGCCCAGTATTTCCACTTACACAAAGTCTTACTTCACATAGACAATAGAATGCAACCAGGTGCCAGAAAAATAGAAAGGACATTATAAGGCAATGAAGGTCCCAATCAATTTACAAAATGAACTTTGCTTTTCTTTGATTTCGAGGGGATCCTATTCAGCATTCTCTTCCATAATATAGAAATGATATTGGTGTCTGTGGTAGACTGCAAAAATGACTACAGATTTTTCCCTTGAGTCTATCCTCATCCTTTTCAACGAACTGTGCAGCTCCTTCTATCTGGTGGTGGAGTCTGTTTCTCTAGTTCTTGAATTTGGGTTGGCTATGTGACTTAGTTTGACCAAATAAATATGGAAGCAATGTGGAAGCAATGTTGTTCCAACCAAAAATATTTTGCAAGTTTCTACTGCTTTGGGGCCCATGTGCATCAACTGAACAAAACTTAGGCCATTCAGCTCTAAGATGAGCATCCACATGGAGAATCCAACTCATGTGTTGCAGCCAAGACCCTTGAAATACAACCTAAACCAGCTGAGAATATTTCAAACTTGCCCTGGTCCAAAGGATCACCCAGCTGACTTGACCTACTTTGTCACTCATAGAAATGAGGGCTAACCTCGTGGTTTTTGCCTCACGCTTGTGAGTTTTGGGGAGATATTTTTAAGCAGAAAGAGATTGATAAACTCTCCAAAGTGCCACACTGAGATGTTCTCCTATAATTCAGTTTCACCTGAAACTTCCCACTTTATAAACTTGTATTTCACATTCCTTGACAACCCAAACTCTCTGAATGGCTTAATTAAAACAAGTGCAGCAGGTAAAGCTGCTAATGGATGCGGATGACACTCCCAGAGACAAGTTGTACTTAAAAATGGAACTCGCTCAAATTAATCTTTACTGCTGGAATTTGGAAATGAAGCCTAGATTGTTCCTCCTTATCCCCACACACTTCCAAAGTGGACAGTGACAAGTGGAGAATGGAAGATATTAGCCTCTTTGCATTCTTGGTTTTAATTTCCTTCAATATATAGTCTCTAATAGGAAAGGTAGGAAATATTTATTTTTAACATCCAATCGGCTCTTTCATACCTTTTGAAGTTGAAACATCCTCTCTGATCAGTATATTAGTCTTTAATGAAATGTATTAATCCTTTTTATTGGAAGAGATTAAAGCATGCTCATCTAAGAGAAGCTAACTGGCTTTTTCCAGCTTTATTGAAGTATAATTGACAAGTAAAAATGTCATATATTTAAAGTATACAATGTATTGATCTGATATGCATGCACATTATGAAATAATTGTGTGTGTGTGTGAACACTTGAAATCTACATTCTTATGGGTTGTGGGCTCAGTGATATAGTGCTTGCCTAGGATGTATAAGACCCTGAGTTCAATCCTCAGTAACACACATACACACACACACATACACATGTTTAGCAAATTCCAAGTATAAAGTATAGTTTTATTAATTATAGCCACCATGCTGTACATTAGATCCCCAAAACTTATTCATCCTACAACTGAAAGATTAAAAGCTAACCAGCATTTGTTCTTCTTGCAAGCATTCATCAAGCATGTATTTTAGACTGGACATGGTTCAATGTCTTGTATGCACTGACTTAATTCTTCCTTATAGCAACATTGTGTGGGAGATAATGTTATTTCCTTATTTTTCAGATGAGGAAACAGACACAGAGAATCCAGGTGACTTTCTTGAAATGACACAGGCTCCAGAGACCAAATGTCAATCCCAGTGTTCTGCCATGTACTCCAAAGAGATACCCATTGTTGTACCAACAATTACCATAGCTGCTAACTGCAGATTTTACTCATTCTTATGCATTAAATTTTTTATATAGTAAATACAGTTTAAAACAACTATGATAAATATATTGCAATATTTGGTGCATAATTCTATTTTGTAAGACAAAGGCATTTATAAAACCTTGACCCTACATATTTTCCCTAATTTTTCTACATCCTTTAATAAATACAGTTGGTGTGACCTACATAGTTTCTGGTATCATTTTCTATATAGATTAGCTCTTGAGGAGAACTTTAATTGATTATAGAGTAAATGGCTCATTGGTGTAAGTCTTAGCGAGCTAAAGGAATGATTTTGCAGAGTGCTTTTCAAGAGGAGAAATACATAATGTTATATTTCAGCACATCTTATTCTTCATACTATTTTTATCACTGAGATTGAGCAGCAGGCAGATAATGAACTCACCCCTAAAATGATAAAACTCAATCCATAGACAACGAATCAGTCATTCTGTAATGTCTAATGGCTAATTTAAATACAGAGTTTTCTACAGAAGGAAACCTCCTCTGCCTCTATAAAAGCAAAAACATTTACCAGTAAAACGAACCTTTTATCCTAGAGTTGTATGGCAAACAGATTCCCCACTGTTGCACCATTATAACATTTCTGGAGAAAAATTAAATTCAGTTAATTGGTTGCATTTAAAGTCCATACAACATCTGCACTTAAATTATTAAGCATTGCTAATGTTCTGGAATCTCCCCAAGAAAGTCAGGAACCAAACTGCGTTGCAAGTCTCTCAGTGGTGACTCTTTTTGGAACTAATGACAGAGACACAAGGCAAAAATCTGGTCTCACGGTACCTGCTCCGGGTCTTGCTGCTGGAGTGATCTGTTCGTAACATTTGTGTTTAATAGTGCTACCAACCACAAAGATTCACAGAAACTGAAGATCTTGGAAAATGCCATCCATGTATCCTGGGCACAGGGATCTCTATGATATCAAGTGTTTAGGGAGCTGGTGACATTATATAGCTGCTTTCTAACTTTCTATCTTTCTATCTTCTAACTACACCAACTATCTAACTATCATACCAACCCAACTTGCAGGCACTGAATAGCCCTGGCCTGCCTCTGCTTCAAGAGATTTAAATTAATTTTGCTGATCCCTTGGTTAGGATGAACCTGTGCAATTGCAGTACTGTCTGTTTCAAGCCTTTGGGTCCCAAGGCCATGGGAACTCATAGCTGGGATCAGGGATTTCACTTGACAAAGACAAGCTTTAGGCACCTCAGTGAGCAGCAGTGGTTAAGAGTGAAGGCTCTGGATGCAGAAGTACCTATTTGAATTCTGGTTCTGCCATTTACTAGCTATATTGGCTGAAGGATGAAAAGTAAGCTCAGTGTCTCTCTTTTCTCATCTGTAAAATGGGGACAATAGTATTCCATACCTCATAGGGTTATACTTGGGATATGTGCATGGAAGGTGTTTGGAACAGCACTGAGCATGTAGGAAACACCCAGTATTTATTCTTGTTTTCATGCTTTTTATTATGGACAGAGTGAGAGGGATAATGCCTGCACTGCAGTGTTGTTTTGAGGAATAAATGAGATAATACATGCCAGATGTTTAGCATAACGCCAAATGAGAACTACACACCCCACAAGAGTGGTTAATAACAACTGTCATTGATTGTGAGCTTACCATAAGCTCTTCATACATCTTCCCAATGTCCCTTTGAAATACATATTAGTATTATCTCTACTAAAGAAATAACTGAAACATAGAGAAGTTATGTAATTTAACGAAAGTCAGGGAAAACTGGCCATACTAATTATGACAATGTGAGCTGCTATGAATGATAAACCCATAGCTATTAGTAGCTTAGCATAATAGAATATTTGTTCTAATGTATAATCAAAAATGGGTAGTCCTAATTAGTGGGAAACCCTCCACAAAGCAGGGATCTAAAATATAGGGTTTTTTT
This sequence comes from Glis glis, assembly GCA_004027185.1. NCBI lineage: Eukaryota > Metazoa > Chordata > Mammalia > Rodentia > Gliridae > Glis > Glis glis. The sequence continues at coordinate 66,734 of PVJS01001891.1, read as the reverse complement.
TCTATGTTGTGGTTTCACAATCTTTTTTTTTTTTTTTGCATTTGGTTTTAAAGTGACCATGCTTGTCTGCCTTCATTCAGCAGAAGGAGAGAGAGCATGAAGAATTACAGAAGTTTGATGGGCAAAGCCAAGCTGCACAACATTTATGTTCATACTTCATTGGCTAACATGTGGTTGTGGCCACACTTGACAGCAAGGGAGAACAAGAAATGTGATCTGGTTGTGTTCAAGAAAGCAGAGAGTTTGCTGATAGCTAGCTATCTCTGCTTGGTTGAGTGAGACTCAAACCTGGCATGGGTGACCACAAGCAATTGGCCAACGTAGTCTCTTTCTGCCTTTATTCAAAAAAGGAAGCTTAGAAGCTGTAAGACATCATAACAAAGCAAGTTCTTGTCTCTGTCCTCTCTCTGAGGCTCTATAGAGGTGAATCCTCTAACCCTGTTGCAATAAAATTCGAATTAAAAATACCTTTTGAGATTCATATCATAAACGAACAGCTTTAATAATCTGATTCATAAATATTCCATTTGTTTGGCAGCTAATATTCCCTAGTATTAGATCAACATGTGCCATGCCATTCACCACATTTCCTCTTTGGATCTGCCATCTACAGGGCATTTCTGTATCTTTCAGGATATGTCTACTGAATATTAAGTTGATGGAGTCAGCTCCATTGAAAATTCCACTTTTTAAGGGCTTCAAGTAAAAAATAGCAAAGAGCCAAGAGTGGCTGAGTTTTTAATTGTGTAGTTTAGAGGCCTGTGATTTCAGTCTGTGACATTTAGGTTTGCCCAGAATTAGATTGTCTTCCCACTGAAATTGCTTCTTGAAATTTTTATTGGCCCTAGGCCGCATTTGCTTGTTTGAACATGCAAAAAATGCCTAAAATATCATGGCAAACCATGTCAGAAATAAAATAGGAACATAGTATCCAGTTGCATCTAGTTCCAAATCTCCCCAAATGAGTTATGTTTAACAAGGCTCTGCAAGATAATTTGGGGTCTTGTGGATGAATTTTCAGTCACCTGATTCCTCTAGCTCTGTATCACCTTGTGATAAGAATCAGGCCTATCAAGTTGGTATTTTGTACTTGGCAAAATGTCTCTTGCTTACTACTTGACATAAAAGGAGAGACTGAGAATACTGAAGTTTTCTCCCGTGTGACATTTTGGAAGAGTTTACTCCATGTATCACAATAGCACATAACACTCCTCCAAGGAAGAACAGGCTCAAGGCTCCAGGTGAAGGAGAAATGAAATCTAAGATGGGTGGTTCTCCAAAGTTAACACTACTCACTATGGCTGGTGGATATTTAGAAAAAGAAATACAGATTGGGCAACATTCAATCTAAGATAAAAGATGGACTCACAAGAGGTCAGGAAGACCGTCTCCCACTCCAGTATGGACCAGTTCTTCACCCTCATTGTTTGTCAACTGTTGCCACAAGTGTTCACTTCCCTCTGGGCTGAGCAGAGAACAAACCTACATCAGTTATGCAGGGCTAAGGAGCTTCCCTTACCTTAGTACGTGAGACCAACAGAAACCTGTCCACACATAGAACACTTGATCAACCCAGGTGTCCACCAACAGATGCATGGATTACAAAATTATGGAATATACACACAATGGAATTCTATTAAACAATAAAGAAGAACAAAGTTATGTCATTTGTAGGAAAATGGACGGACCTGGAGAGCATTATGTTAAATGAAATTAGACAGTCACAGAAAATGAAGGGTTGTATATTTTCTCTCATAAGCCGACGCTAGGGACTAATTGGGATACCAGAGGGATTTCAGATAATGGAGGAGAAGCTCCAGTGGAGCTAGGGAGGTGGTCTGGGGTGGGAAGAGGAGAGGGAGAATCAATGAAGGAATCACTTCCACTGACATTATGTACGTTATGTGAGAATACCAATTTTCATTCTCAACAGCCTGTTTGGGGAAGGGGGGAGTGGGGAGGGAGCCAGGGGAAAGCCCACCAAGTGTTGTGTACATGTATGTCACTATCACTATGAACTACATTATGATGTGAGAACTATAATGTACCAATAAAAGTATAAAAATAATAAAAAAGAAAAATTGAGAAAAAATCACTGTGAGAAATGCTCCAAGATAATTTTCAGAGTTGTTTTTTATCTTCTATTCTTGCTACTTTTAGAGATACTCAAAAGTAGAGTTGTTGGGGGTCTTCTGGAAGAAGGGATGTATCATACCTATCACCTGTCCTAGAGATTTTGACCCACCCTCCCAAATTGGGCCCACTCCCTGTTATTCCTGCATCCTCCAACTGGACAGCTGTTACTAACTGTCCCTCAGGAAAACTGAAAGGTGTTAGCACCACCCTAGGTGGCTCCAACTTTTATTGATAACTCAGACTTTTTAGTGTTCCCCACAAATAATGAAATTCTTCAGTAGCTCTTGTTGGGATGCAATCAATTTCCTCTTCTCTGCCATGGCTCATTTTTAGAAAAATCAGGTAGCATGAAAAAAATATGTTCATTGCCCCCATTCAGTTTTCTCAGTTTCTTGCCTAGTTTGTCAGATAGATGACATATCTATTTTTAATACTGTCTATACGATTATGTGAGCTAATTGCCACAGAAGTCCAGTGAAGGGTACTATTAATTGGGGTACATGCATTCTTGAAAACTTTTTCAGGAAGAAGAGTTTGAGGCTGATATTTGAGTGGGTGTAGGGGGCAGGGTCAGACATCCTAAATCCATTTATTCTTCATGGCAGTTGGCCATGATCTTGAATAGATAGCCAACCGATTGACTCTCAGGTGAAAGTGGTGAATGTTTCATAATGGTATCTGAAACTAACATTTGCTTCTTGAAGACACAAGACATTATAGTAATCTCATTTTCATATTTCATAAGGTCTCATTCTTGTCACTGTGAAAAAAAGTAATTTCTTCCACTATGAAAATAGTGTCTGATAAAGACAACCAAGCCAAACTCTGATTCTATTTTGTCCTGTAGATTTATTGAACTAGGGAGTTTCAAATGAAAACTCAAAATGCAAAGGCTTGAGTACTTCAGTATATTTTGGTTAAAGTTTAATAATCATTTTCTGATTGCATAACTAAATTATACTAGAAATAGAAATATACTTACATATTTTTTAGAAAAGGAGAGTAAATAATTCCATAATATATATATGAGAAAAGCAGATATACTAATACTATAGCACAGATATTTGACAATGTTCTTTAAAAGCTCAAGAATAATGTAAGGAAAACTGCTTGCAGCCAGACCCACTGGGATGGGCAAAACAAAATGTTCTAGGCTCCCTTAGGTCTTAAAGGCCAATAAGTAAAAAACTAGTTAGGACTATAAAGTACACACTGAGGTTCAGTGAAAGAACAAGTTCTTTCCTAGACCTCTAAATGTGTCTACCTTCAACCTTCACTTGCACACATTTTTTAAAAAAAGCACAAGGAGTTTTAGGGCTGTTGAAATACTCTGCATGATAGTATAATGGCAAGTACACTATACACTTATCCAATGGAACATACAACACCAACAGTGAACCCCACTGTAAACTATGGACTGTGGGTTCATATGCGTCAGTGTGGGTTCATCAGTTGTAATGAATGGATCACTCTAGTGGGGGATATTGATAACCGAAGAGGCTATGCATATGTTAGGGAAGGGTATATGGAAAATTTCTATACCTTCTTTTCATTTTTGCTGTGAACTTAAAACTGATGTAAAAATAACTTCTTTTAAAATAAAAATATGTTTATTAAATCTATAAAATAATAAGAAAAGCATAGGGGAAAATAAAAATCACTGGTAACTTCTCACCATTCAGGATGGTCACTTGTAGTAGACACTACAGTAACCCATCCAGATCCCTTCTCCAGAGCTAGGAATCCATCTCAGCTGCTGCAAATGGCTGCTGACAGCGTATACCTTTCCCCTCCATAGGAAATTAGTCTTAGCCACAAGGAATTGCTTCATCAAAGTTATACCCTCTATTAGGCCCTTTGGGCTGCTATAACAAAATATCATGAACTGGTTGGCCTATAGAAAACATACATTTATTTCTCATGATTCTAGGGGCTTGGAATTCTGAGATCAGGATGCCAGAATGATTGGGACCTGGTGAAGACCCTCTTCTAGTACAGATGTTTGCTTTCTATCACTGTTACAAAATATCTGTGGCAGGCTAACTTTATGAAGAGAAGAGGTTTATCTAGATCACAGTTTATCTAAGCATGATGCTAGCATCAACTCAGCTCTGGTGAGACTTTATGGCCAGTGGTGTCACGATGGCAGGAATGTATAGAGGAGAAAGATCACACCTCCAAACTCTCTGGAAGCCTGAGAGTGATTCTGAGGTTGAACTCACTTTTAGGAGAGCTCAAGGGTCCCAGGAACGCTACCTCAATTCTTTCTGAGGGCAGCTTCCTCCATGACCTAAGGACCTCCCATGAAACTTCACCTCTTCAAGGTACCACTACCTCTCCCACTGCCACACTAGGGAACAAGCTTCCACACATGGCTTTGGGGGACTCACTCAGACCACATCCAAGCCACAGCATCTAGATTTCTATTGCCAACTTCTCGTACATGGTGGAAGGGGTGAACCAGCTTTCTGAGATCTTTTTCATAAGGGTTCTAATCCCATGCACATGATGGCAGAGCCCTATCACCTCCCATTGCCACACCTCCTAATACGATCACTTTGGGGGTTAATATTTGAACTTAGGAATTTTGAGGGGACATAAGTATTAAGTCCATTGTACACCCCCAGCAGGGGGCAGTCTGCCAATAACTGGTTGATGCATTCATACAAAGTTTTGGCTCCCAAACCTCTGCAGGGCCTTTCTGGCTCCAGAACACCCGGTGAGATCAACTAAAGGATGCATCCTCTCAGCCATATTGCAGGTGGCCTTCACTCTCTGCCAAAATCCTGCTTCCCTTGCTGCCGTGCAGGTGTCCCTCAGAGAGAGATCCTTGTGTAGACCAAGACTGCCTCCAGGATCTCAGCCTAAGATAGCAAACTTTTACATTTTGATATATTTTTTCCTGGTATATATTTTGAAAGATTGGGATCACACTAAATGTGTAATTTTGTATTCTATTTTTAGTCAAGGTTATATTTTGAGTATTTTTATTTTGCGGATTCGTTTTCAGTACATGTTATTTAGAAGTTTTTATCACCTTTCAATAAGCAAACATGCCATAATTTATTTAATCGCTTCCTGCTCAATATTTATGCTATTTCCAATTTTCCCATACCATAAATAATACCACAATGCCATCAAACAGCTTTGTACATAAATCTCTGACCATTTTAGTTGATTTCATGAGGCTATAGCAATAGAAGAGGAATTACTGAATTTAAGAATATGAACTCTGTCATAAATCTCAACACATGTTGCTAAATTGCTATCCATAAATGGTTTTGATGCTGTATTTTAATGGATTTATAGTTCCACTACCATTTAGGATTGCACTTATCTCACCATTCTCTTGCCAGAATTGAAAATTCATTATTATACAAAAGTCAACCTCAGGTAGCGCTCTTTACCACTGACATGCTGTTCCTAGGCTCAAGTTTAAAATTAGCCATTCATCACCTTGCACCCTCTCTTCTATGATTTCTCCACACTTGATGCTGCCACTATTTATTTAGGTCTTTGATTTAGGCCCATGTCATATAATCTGTACATAAGCTCCGTGTTAAGCAGTCCCTCTTACCTGGAATTAAAGTTATGGTGAGTGATTATTAATTTCTTGATTTTTATTAATCTCTATGTCTTCATTAGCATGTAGTATGGGTCCTTGTACACAACAAGTGTGCAGTAAAAATGCCTTGTAAAATAATTCATTGTTAATGGTCATTCATTAGGTTGCCAATTATATAGCTTTCTTGCTTTGTGGTTTAGAGAGCCAGTGTGCTATGGTTTGAATTTAAAATATCCCCCAGGCCTCATGTGCTGGAGACAGCTATGTTCAGAGGTGGGGCAGGGATGAGGGGATGAATCCCGGGGGTGTGGCTAGACACAGTGTGTGCATCCCAGGCCCCTCCCAGCTGCAGCTTGTCTCTCTCTGCCCCTTTGGTTCTCTGTCCTCTGCAATGATGCCCTGAGGACGTGTAGCTATGGTTCAAAAATAGACGATGACCTCTGAAATCTCCAGATGTGTGAGCAAATAAACCCTTCTTCCTATAGGTTTTGCACCGCAGGTGTTTGGGTCACAGTGGAAAGAATGCTAACTAGAATACAGTGTAAATCACTGAAGTATCCAATTAACTAACTACTGATGCTCCCCATTTCAAAGGCAATGCAGTCTTCTACAGAGCAACTGTAAAGCAATTTTGTGGATAAGTCCTTTGATGGCAACGTATTTTGTTTTCATGTTTTGGCCCCAAAGTCGGTTGACTGTCAGTGCTTGAAGAGTTCAAAACAGAAGCCAAAAAGAATAGTATTTTTCTCATTTTTTATTTATCTTAATAGATATATTTCTATAAATATGTGATCTTAAATCTGTGGTCTTGAACTTACATGTTAATAGCAATAATATATCAATACAGTTGAATAAATACCTAGTCATATCTGTTTAACATAAGTAAACTCTATTTGGAATAGCACAGGTCCACCAGTTTATACCTGAAGAAGATTAATGAGTTAGTGAATTAACTAAATGGTAGTAGCTGTGTTCTTTGGGCCACATAGAACTGTATTTTAAGTAGCTCAGACCAGATTCTCCCTACATACATTTCCATTCAAGGGGAAAATTTAAAAAATATGTTCTGTTTTAGAGAACATCAAATTGCAATTTCCTGCCCTGACGCAAATCTCCAGTTTCCAGAAATTTACTGAGTTCTTTGTGGAAAATACATATTGGCTCAAATCAATGAAGCAATTCCAAAGCTCCTAAACAATACCCTTTGGTACACAAAAATTACCTTGGGGGATATAATGCTTCAGAAGATAAGCAGACCTATTTTCTCATCCAATACTCAAAAACTATAAAAGTCTGGACATTCATTCTTGAAAGCCAGTGTTGGATCTAGGAAATTTTTATTTACAAGTTTACCAGAGGTTATATGGCAGTGAATTTAATTTATAGAGTGAGGATTTTCTGTTCCCTCCAGTCCACAAGGAAGTAAAACTGCACTAGATCATCTTGTGATAAATTTCAGATAGGCAGGAGTGTAAGAGCAAAGAGAAAGTGGGGAAACTCAGAGACAGGAATTAAAATCATTTTCTCAAAGTGACTTCAGGAGTCCATGAGCACCGAGATTAAATGCCTCTGCTATCAACCCCTCAAGGCTCTCTTTCTTGATTTCCATGCAAGAGAGAAATGAGTTGCCCTCAATAATCAAAACAAATCAGCGATAAAGCAAGCAACATAGACTGCATCTCCATCCCTTGGATGCAATCATAAAATCAAAATACTATTGCACTTCATTAATCTAGGCCCATCAGTAGAAATCTTTCAATAGCAGCTACCCACAATTATGTAAGATAAGTCTTAATGCCTCTAACTCCTTCAAGGAGAAGTACAAGGCAAATTCAAGATTACATGATGAATGCCTATATTATTTCTTCACATTGGCGAGATTTCAAAAAGATGCTTAAGTTGAGAATGTAGCCTGATTGTAGAATGTAAATTGGCTTGCTTTGAGGGTTGTACAAGTAGGTCAAAGCTTACATAGACACCAATCCAAAGCAATGCAGTGGTTTGTGGGGGCTACACCTGACCGTGAAATAGTAGATTAAGAGGTTGAATTTTTTATTAAAACTTTGGCAATCAAGAAATAACTTCTGGCTCACATGGTGTGTTTATGATATTACTCAGATGCTTAATAGAGGTTATGACTCTTTCATTTAATCATAACCTTAAATCCTGGGCAACTTTTCATAATATACTATGTTGGAACCCATGAAGAAAACTATTTGGTGGAAATGAGTGGGGAATCATGGCTGTTAACAGTACTTATATTGCAAATTTGGTTCAAGTTGACTATTACATTTTCTGAACCCAACACACTCTGAAATTATGGATTTATGTGCTAAAGGTGATTTTAAAAATATCAATACTGTCATTTTTAAAAGTCCATGTCAGTTCATGTGCTTTTAAGTGTTTCAAGTAGTATAGTACCAAAGAGATATAAGGAATTTGGGGGGGGATAATCTCTGTTTCCTCTTAGCACAGTTACAATAAGTATTCACCATTTGCCTAGAAGCAGAGGGAAAAATTATAGAGACAAAGAAAAACTAAGTACATCATCAATCTTTAGAAATAAAATATTTGAATGATTATAAAAACTGATATTCAGATATCTTTTTATTTTTATTTTTTTATTGGTGCATTGTAATCATACATCTTGATAGGTTTCAGGGTGGTAGATGTATACATGCACACATAGGCCTCCTCCAATTTCCACCCCCATTTTCTCCCCCTTCCCTCCTTCTCATGCTTAGCATAGAAGTTGACTTTGATAAATTTCTATATGTACATCCTGTGCATTATGGTGTTTCCCTCTTCCCACACTCCCATCTCCCTCAGTTAGGTTGCCTTCTTTACTCATCTAAGGTTTTCTCTGTCTTTGTCTGGAGTCCCTCCTATGCCCTATTCTCCCTAGCTTCTGCATATTAGGGAAAGCATCTGACTTTTCACTTTTTGTAACTGACTAATCTCACTAAGCATAATGTTCTCTAACTCCATCCATTTCCTTACAAATGACATAATTTTGTTCTTCTTTATGGCTGTGTAAAATGCCATTCTGTACATATTTCATAGTTTTGTAGTCCATTCATGTGTTGATGGACATCTTGACTGGTTCCATAGTTTGGCAATTGTGAATTGGGCAGCTATAAACATAGATACACATACATTAGTCTTGTAATTTGGTTTCCATTCTTTTGGGTAGAAGTGGTATTGCTGGGTCAAATGGTAGGTTCATTCATATTTTTCTGAGGATCCTCCACGCTGTTTTCCAAAGTGGTTGCACTAATTTGCAATCCCACCAACAATGTATTAGAGTTCCTACTTCTTCATGTCTTCGCCAGCATTTGTTATCGTTTGTGTTTTTAATGATTGCCATTCTAATTGGGGTTAGGTGAAATCTCAGGGTAGTTTTGATTTGCATCTCTCTGATTATTAATGATGTTGAACATTTTTTCATACATTTATTGGCCATTTGTATTTCTTCTTTTGTGAAGTGCCTATTTAGTTCACTTGCCCATTTTTTGATTGGGTTGTTTGTTTTTTTAGCGGTGAGTTTCTTGAGTTCTCTGTATATTCTAGATATTAGTCCTCTATCAGAGGAGTAGCTGGCAAAAATCTTCTCCCATTCTGTTGGCTCTCTGTTGAGGTTCTTGATAGTTTCCTTTGCTGCGCAGAAGCTCTTGAGTTTAATGCAATCCCACATATTGATCCTCTTTTTAACTTCTTGTGCCTTTGGGGTTTTGTTGAGGAAGTTTTGCCTGTGCCTATATGCTGAAGAGTTGGACCTATGCCCTCTTCAAGTAACTGCAAGGTCTCTGGTCTAATTTCCAGGTCTTTGATCCATTTTGAATTGACTCTTGTCATGTGAGAAAGTGTGGTTTATTTCCATTTTTCTGCATGTGGTTAGACAGTTTTCCTAACACCATTTGTTGAAGAGGATATCTTTTTTCCAGTGTATGTTTTTGGCTCCTCTGTCAAAAATCAGTTGGCTGTATGTGTGAGGGTTTCTTTCTGAGACTTCTGTGCCATTGGTCTATGTGTCTGCTCTTGTGCCAATACCATGCTGTTTTTATTACTATAACTTTGTAGTATAGTTTGAAGTCAGGTATTGTGATGCCATCTGTATGGTTCTTGTTGCTGAGAATTACTTTGTCTATTCTGAGTTTTTGGTTGTTCCAAATGAATTTAAGGACTGATTTTATTATGTCTGTAAAGAATGACCTTGGTAATTGAATTGGTATTACATTGAATCTGTAGATCACTTTTGGAAGAATGGCCATTTTGATGATATTTATTCTGCCTATCCAAGAGCATGGGAGGTCTTTCCATCTTCTAAGATCTTCTTCAATTTATTTTTTCAATGTTTTCTAATTTTCCTTGTAGAGGTCTTTTACCTCCTTGTTTAGGTTTATTCCTAAGTATTTTATTGTTTTGGGGGATATCGTGAGTGGAAATGTCTTCTGGATTTCCTTTTCAGTGGATTTATGGTTGGAATACAGAAAAGCTTCTGATTTTTTAAGATTGATTTTTGTATCCAGACACTTTGCTGAATTTGTTGATCAGTTCTATAAGACTTTTGGTTGAGTTTATTGGGTCTTCTAAGTATAATATCATGTCATCTGCAAATAGAGATCATTTCGTTTCTTCTTTTCCTATTTGCACTCCTTTGATTTTCTTCTCTTGCCGTATTGCTCTGGCTACAGTCTCTAGTACTATATTGAAAAGGAATGGTGATAGTGGACATCCCTGTCTTATTCTTGTTTTTAAGGGGATCTCTCATAATTTTTCCCCATTTGACATGATGTTGGCTGTGGGCCTATTGTATATTGCCTTTATGATATTGAGGCATGTTCTTTCTATTCCAATTCTCTGCAGTGTTTTTATCATGAATGGGTGTTGAATTTTGTCAAATGCTTTTTCAGCAGTTATTGAAATGATATGTGATTTTTGTCTTTAGTTCTGTTTACATGGTGGAGTACATGGACTGTTTTTCATATGCTGAACCAGCCTTGCATCCCTGGGATGAACCCGACTTGGTCATGGTGTATGATTTTTTTTTATGTGGTTTTGAATGCGTGTTGCTAGTATTTTGTTTTGAAGTTTTGTGTCTAAGTTCATCAATGATATAGGCCTGCAGTTTTCTTTTCTTGAGCTGTCTTTACTTGGTTTTGGTATTAATGTGATGTTGGCCTCATAGAATGTATTAAGGAGAGTCCCATTTCTTTCTATTTCATGTAATAGATTGAGGAGTATTGAGATTATTTTTACTATTAAGGTTTTATAAAATTCACCTGGGAAACCATCTGGACCTGAGCTTTTCTTTGATGGTAGGCTCTTTATAGCTGCTTCAATCTCTTTGATTGCTATTGGTCAATTTAAATATTCTATATCTTCTTGATTCAACTTAGGAAGGTTGTATGTGTCTAGAAATTTGTCAATTTCTTCTAAGTTTTCCATTTTGTTGGAATATAGTTTTTCAAAGTAATTTCTGATAATCCTCTGAATTTCCATGCCATCGGTGGTAATACCACCTTTTTCATCTCATATTTTAGTAATTTGGGTTGATTCTCTCTTTCTTTTAGTTAAATTGGTTTATCTATCTTGTTTGCTTTTTTGAGGAACCAGCTTTTGGATTGTTGAATTTTTGTATTGTTTTTTCATTCTCTACTTCATTGATTTCTGCTCTGATTTTAATGATTTCCTGTCTTCTACTGGCTTTGGGGTTAGACTGTTCCTGTTCTTCAAGGGCTTTGAGGTGTGTCATTAGGTTATTTATTTGGCTATTTTCTGTTCTTCTTATGTGAGCACTCAGTGCTATGAATTTTCCTCTTAATACTGCCTTCAGAGTGTCCCAGAGATTTTGATATATTGTGTGTCTGTTTTCATTTGTTTCTGAGAATTTCTTAACTTCTCCCTTTATTTCTTCTGTGACCTATTCCTCATTCAGCAGTGTGGTGTTCAGTCTCCATGTGTTTATGAGGTTTCTCTGGGACTTCTTATAGTTGATTTCTAGTTTCACTCCATTATGGTCTGAAAGACTCAGAGAATTATATCACAATTTTTGAACTTGATAGTATTCACTTTGTCACCTAGGATATGGTCTATTTTAGAAAAGGTTCCATGAGCAGCTGAAAAAAATGTGAATTCGGCTGTAGCTGGGTAGAATATTCTGTATGTGTCTAGAAGGTCCTTTTGGTTAATGGTGTTCCTTAGGTCTGAGGCATCTTTATTGACCTTTTATCTTGAAGATCAATCTAGTGGTGTGAGAGGGGTGTTGAAGTTGCCCAATATTATTGTATTGGGATCTATGTGTGATTTAATGTCACGAAGAGTTTCTTTTATGAAAGTGGTTGCACCTATGCTTGGGGCATAAATGTTGGCTATTGTTTTATCCTCTTGCTGGATTGTTCCTTTTACCAGTAAGAAATGACCTGCTTTGTATCTTCTGATAAGTTTAGGTTTGAAGTCTCATTTATCTGATATCATAGTTGCTACTCCTGCTTGTTTTCGAGTTCCATTAGCGTGGATTACCTTGCTCCATCCCTTCACCTTTAGTTTGTGAGTATCTTTACTTGTATGGTGTGTTTCTTGCAGGCATCATATAGATGGATTGTGATTTTTAATCCACTTTGCCACCTATGTCTTTTGATTGGGGAGTTGAGGCCATTTATATTCAGCATGATTATTGAGAGATGAGTTTTAATTCCTAACATTCTGAGTTTCAATTTCTGTTTGAGGTAGTGTTTATTCTTCTTTGCCTAGTTGTTTGATGGAAATCATTGTTTCTCTGGTTCTGGTGTTTCTTTATTATTTCTTCTTTGTAATTAATCTCTTTGAGTATATTCTCTAGTGCTGGTTTGGAAGACATAAAGTCTTTCAGCTTCTGTTTGTCGTGGAAGGTTTTTATTCCCCTGTCAAATTTGATAGATATCTCTGCTGGGTAGATAAATCTTGGCTGGATGTTGTTTTCCTTCAGAGTTTGGAATATGTCGCTCTAGGCCCTCCTGGCTTTCATGACTTGACTTGAAAAGTTGGGAGTGATTCTTATTGGTTTGCCTCTGAATGTTACTTGGTCTTTTACTCTTGCTGCCTTTAAGATTCTCTCCTTGGCCTCTACATTAATCAGTTTGATTATTATGTGGCGTGGTGAACCTGTTCTCTGATCCTGTCTATTGGGGGTTCTATATGTTTCCTGTACCTGTGTGTTGACCTCTTTTTCTATGTTTGAATAATTTTCTAATATTACTTCTCTGAAAAGATTATTGATTCCTGTGGTTTCAGCTTCTATTCCCTCTTCTATGACTATTATTCTTAGATTTTCTCTTTTAAGATTGGCCTAGATCTCTTCAATGTCCAATTCATGCTGTCAAATTGTTTTTTCTATATTATATACTATGCGTTCATTTTGGGAGAGGTCATCTTCTAAGAGTGAGATTCTGTTTTCCATGTGGTCTAGCCTATTGTTGATAGTTTGATGTCTTCATTTCAATTATTGCATCCTTCACTTCCTTAGAGCTTCTTTTTGATTCCTGTTCTGGGTGTCGGATTCTTTGGTTATTTGATCCTTCATTCCTTTCAGGCTCTCTCTGAATTCTTTTCAGAAATCCTGTATCATTTCTACTACTATTAAAGTTCTGAATTGTCCTTCTGGAAATCTTTGCACTTCTGTGTTGGTGAGTTCTGTTGTTGTGGATTTGTGGGAGCTCATTGTTTCTTTGCTATTCCTTCTTATGATTTCAGGTTTCTTAAATTTATATCTTTGTTGCATTTGGTAGCTCTCTCTCACTCTGTAGGTTTCCTAGGTCTAATCTCTCCCTTTATAGTATCTTATTCTGGAGGTAGATATTTACTACTAGATGAGCCTTAAAGGTGAATAGCCTATACTGAATGGTTATTCCCACTTGCTCGGTATAATCTCCATTTGCAGGCCCAATTCTTGGTCTCCTTCAGTGATTGGAACCCTTGCCTGGCACCTCTCACTGCTTGTGCAGGTGCCCAGTGCTGCTAATTCCCCTCTTACTGCAAGCATGGGTCTCCAAGTTCTCCACTGGGCCTGTCCCCAGGTCTCTATCTGTCTACACATATGGCAGGTGTCATTAGCATGGGATCCTGGGGTTTGTGTCTTCTCTCTTTGCCTACAGAAGCAGTGGATGTAATTTTGACCTCACTCTGTGCAAACATGGAACTCCTCCGTGTTTTCCACAGAGAAGACTGGGTTGGTCTACTGTTTCCCCAGGTAAATGTTTGGGTGAATATATATTGATACTGTTTAAGATAACAGCAATTAAGTAACACTTCCTTGGAGAAGAAATATATGAAAGTTTTTAGTTTGACCAATATTTATAACTTTTGTCCTGACTAACACGTGAGGCCCTGGATTTGAAATCCAGTACCACAAAATAAAACAAAAATCAACCAAATAAAATAAGTCCAACATGTGGGAGTTTAAAGTGAGAAAAATATTTATAGGTTGATTAAGGATATGATGACTATATTGCACAATATTTCAATTGATAGAGAAACCATCTTAGTTTAAAAGAGCAGTGGAGAGCAACTCTATCAAGTAGTCCTACTTGGTTTTCCCCCTTCTACCTCTTTGTTTCTTAATATAAAAGCAGCAACTGTTTGTGGAGGATTCATACTACAGGTCCCATGACGCTCACCAATTGGATAAATTATTTCCTACTTGTTTCACAAGTTGCAATAAGGTATGCACCTTTATCATTTTTTTTCTTCTGATGAAATAATTGAAGTTCAAGCAAATATAGTCATTTTCTGCTCATGTTGTAAGTGAAAAATAAGGCATTTCAATTCAGCTCCACATGACTGTAAACTCAGCTCCTAGCCACCACATTATTTTTTTATTTTTATTCTTTTAGTATTCTAAGCTCCCTGATAAAATTGGAGGGTAGCATGTCTTTCTAAAGCATAAGTTTTCAATATAGTAAATATAGGATCAAATCTGAACTAAATAGAAAATGCTAGCCAGGTATGGTGGCACATGCCTGAAATCCCAGTACTTGGGAGGATGATACAGGAATATCACAGGTTGGAGGCCAGCATGCAGTAACTTAGTGAGATCCTGTTTCAAAAAAAAATAGGTATTGGGGTGTAGCTCAGAGACAGAATGCCCTAGGTTCAACCCCCAGTTCCAGAGAGAAAGAGGAAGAAAGAAAGAGAGAAAGAAAGAAGTAAAGAAAGAAAGAAAGAAAGAAAGAAAGAAAGAAAGAAGAGGGGGGAGGAAGGAAGGAAGGAAGGAAGGAAGGAAGGAAGGAGGAATATTCTCTTTTAGTTGAGATCAGTTGCCTATGAAGCTCCAGAAAAGAATAGTTGTAACTGCCAATGTTGATTGACTAGATATTATGACCAAATACTCAAATACTGGGCCAAGTAAATACAATGAAATATGATCCCCAGACTTCATCTCGTTTAATCCTTGCTCATGAAACAGCCTATTTTACAGGAGGAAGACATCAAGGCATAGAAAGCAATCAGCTCCAGGTCACAGAGCCAGTTTCTGGATGTGAGCCCAGGCTCCAAACCCATGCTGAGACCACATGACTGCCTGCCATAGGTGTAACCACTTGTATATTTTGCTTTGCATAGAAAAAATATGATGAATTAAATAACCTATTCTTTGGGGTTTTATTTAAGTAAATGTTGGGTGGGATTCAGAAGGAAAAAAGATCCGGATGCACAGCATGGGAGAGCAGGAATTGTTTTGTACTTGGAGTATTCCCTGGCAGCTCAAGCTAAGTTCCAGGTGGTTCCTAATCTGGGCTGTCACCTCATAATATTCTAGCATTTAATACGTTTTCTTGCCTCATTAATCTGAGCCACTTAAAAATTGTGGGACCCTTTTGCCCTCATCCATTTCCAACAGGTTGGGATTTCTGTGTCCCCAGTCGGAGATCTCACAGTGCAGCTGGCGTCCAAGATCTGCGTGGGCCCTGAGTCATGGGTGTGAGTACTTAGCAACCAGCTCAGATAAGCACAGGATGTTCTGTCCTTAATGGCAGGATTTACAGTTGGATTTAGCCTTCCATATCATTTGTTAACATTTTAGACTTTAACCTGATCTAAAAACACTTTAGATTGGGGAATAGGGAAATTATTGCTAATCATAGTCCAACTGACAAATATTATGGTCTGAAATTTACCATAACATTTAATGTGTTCTTTTTCCCTCTCTAGTACTGGAAATGATTTTAGCTGCATAATAACCAATTTCAAGGGTTGATTCAACATTTTCCTGTTTTCGTTTTCTTTTTCATGTTGAGGGAAACAAGAAATAAGCTGTTACTAAGGAAATACTAATAGCCCCCCACTGATTTCCTAACATTTGAGCAAGTGTAGAAGTCCATCAGTAGTACACTGTGAATTAAAGCCAGTCCACATCATTTAACAGCCACATCAAGCACAGACTATTCTTGCAAACTACAAAGGGAAACAGCAGACCTCACAGTCTCTCGCTTGGAGAATCAGAATTCCTATTAGCTTAAATGCTACTGATGCGTGTATGAGAAGAGAAAATGTTGATATTTGAAATGAAATGAAAAATGTTAATGTTTATCAAAACTGACCTATTGAGTCAGGTGTAGTCGTGCTTGCCTGTAATCCCAGTACTTGGGAGGCTGACACAGGAGGATTGCAGGTTCAAGGCCAGTTTCAGCAACTTAGGGAGACCCTGTTTCAAAATAAAAAATAAAATAGGGCTGGGAGTATAGCTCAGAGGTAGGATGCTCCTGGGTTCAATCTCCAGTACTAGGGAAAAAAAACTGGCCTCCTAAAAAGAAGCTTATGTTTCATAACCCATACACAGACTGGACAGATTCCCGTGTAGTATAGTATAAATGCATTATCAGAGAGCTCCTTGTCCTAAATTTCTTTTCCACAGTTTTAACCACAAAATGCAATTCTTATGTTTCTTATCTCTTTGGGTTAAAATATAAAAAGTATTTTCAAAACTGTAAATAGGTGATAGGTCATATAACTATAAATGCCTGGGAAGAGCAGGTGTTCCAGGGAGAGAGGTCCAAGGCTAGTAAGAGAATCAGAGAGGTAGCCCACAGGAAGGCGGGTATGGAGAAGGAGCCACACATTGACCTGAGATTAGTGGCACAGGGCAGGTGAGGAACTGGGTCAGGGCAGGACACAAAGAAGGGGGTCAACAGGGGAAGATGGGCACACAGCAAGTATTTAGGAAGAGAAGGAAAACAAGTTGGATACTTCAAAAATTTGCCAAGAGTTGAAGATATTATGCTAAGTGAGATTAACCAGTCTCAAAAAATAAATAGCTGTGTTTTCTCTCATATGTGGAAGCTAGATAGAAATTGGGATTCAAGGGCAACCTCAGATAGAGGAGCAGAGACTCAAATGGAGTGATGGAGGGGGTTTAGGAGAGGGAGGAGTGGAGATAGAAACATAAAGAAGGTAACAGTTTAATGCTACGTACGTATATTAAAATACCAGTGCCAATCTCAAAGACGTGTACAGGGAAAGGGACAGAGGGGGATGAGACCCAGAGGGTAATGCTCCAAGTGTTGTGTGCATGTGTATTCCTATTACTCTATATCTCAGTATGATGTATAATTACAGTGCACCAATAAAAGTGTTTAAAAAGTTAAAGTTGAACATATACAAACATGGTTGTCAAGTTGACAATACTTATCAAGATTTTAAATTTGTTTATGCCTTTAGGATACCAGAAACTGGGCAACCACCAAAATATCCAACAATAGGTTAATCATTGCATAAACTTTATCTATCTACTCAATGAAATCATACAATTACTTTGAAAATGATGTTTCAAAGAATACATGACAAAATATTTATAAGGTTGACTTAGATAGCAAAATAAAAAATTGAATGCATACAGTGATTGTTATTACAAAAATTTATTAACATATGATGGGGAGCATACCAGACTGTTCTGAGAGGATGTGCTTGGTGATAGAGGTTATAAGTGATTAACCTTCTCTCCACTTATTATTTACCTTGACAGTCTATATTTTATAAGTGCTATTTATTAAGCCAGTCTTATTTTTGTGATGGAGATCCCTTGTTAAGTATCGGTGTCATTATAATCCCAAGTTTAGCTTAACCCCATGCCTAGCCAGGTATGTATTTCTTTCCTCTGAAGGTCTTAGGTTTAAACAAAGACAAAAACCCTAGAGAGAAGAGGGATAGCCTGGATCAAGGATGTGGGGTTAACTCGCTCCTTGCAAAACCTCTAAACAAGAATTCCAAATTTACAGCCAGCATATGAAAAGAGACACACTGGAATCATTTAATCAGATCAATTAGTTGTGTTCTATCAGACAAAACATCGAAACGTAGTTGAGTTTTGGTGGAAATTGTTATATCTTTGGGATGATTATTCAAAAGTTTTCCTAAAAGTTAGTCATAAAGGCCATGTTCTAAGGGTAATGTGGGGACATTTGAGTCATCTTGAAGGTCCAGTACCCGCACATCTTGATAGTAAGCAGATGAGCAGTCATTGCTACCATAATTGGATTTTGTTAGAAAAGGAGACAGAAATAGAGATAGATCTATTTTCTTCCCTTAGAGATTTGACATTTTAAAAGATATCCCTGCCAGTGGAGAATTTGGTGAAGGCTGCTCTTTTAGAGTGGAAATCTTAAAGAAAAACATGTTGTGTGATGATTCATATGAGGGCGCCTGCTTTTTAAACGAGGACAAGGTATTATTTTAATTGCTGAAAGAAGACGAGGAGTAAATCTGATACTTAAGAGGAAAAGGGTTTACATTTGTAAATTAAATTGCTCTTTTTAATACTCGTGGAAGGATTGGACCATCACTGAAATGGGAGGCGGCATGAAAGAGTGTGGCAGACGTTGGAATGAGAGCTAGGTCCCTTACCTGATGCCTCAGGAAACATACTTCATCTCTTTCAACTTTGTTTATCCACAAATGTAAATAATAATGATAATAACCAGGCACTAGACCAAAACGTTCTATGTATTATCTCATTTAATTCTTTATTTTTTTTTTGCGGTACCGGGGATTGAACCCAGGGGCGTTCTACCACTGGGCTACACCCCGACCCTATTTTTTTATACTTTATTTTGAAACCGGGTCTCATGAAGTTGCGGAGGGCCTCAGTAGGTAGAGAGAGATATCTCATTTAATTATTACACTGACCCCATGAGGAAAGTAGTATTAGGAATAAATAAAGCCATGTATGTATATATGACAGCTGGTACATTCAGAGAGGGATAATCTCTCTCTCTCTCTCTCTCTCTCTCTCTCTCTCTCTCCATATATATATATATATATATATATATATATATATATATATATGGAGTCTGACAAACCCTGTGCTATGTCTCAGGGTAAAGGATGAAATTGATGTGCATACGTATATGTTGGTACTGGGGATCAAACCCAGGGGAATTCTACCTCCAAGCTATACCTCTGGCCCTTTTTATTCTTTTTATTTTAAATTAAGGTCAAACTAAGTTGCTTTGGCTGACCTCAATCCTCTTGTCTGAGCCTCCCAAGAATTGGGATTACAGGGTGTGCCACCACATCCGGCTGAGGCACAATAAATTTGATTCATTTCCCTTAACAGTAAGACTGACAATCTGGACCACAACCCACTAAACTATGGGTAGTAAATGGTTAGTGAAAAATGCATGGCTTTTCTCTTTTCTATTTGGACAAATTTAGATCATTTTGATTCCCTAAAAGCAGAATTTGAGACAAGGATTTGGAGGCAGTTTATTTGAGGAGTGGCAGAGTGCGAAAGGACAAAGCGAAAAGTCAGTAGAGGGTGAGTTAATAAGTGGGTCACTGCTTTCAGCCTTGGGGGTTCAGTCCTACTGGGCCCCTTCCAAAAGAGCTAAAAAACTTGTTGCTGCTTCAGAGTCACCCCTGGGGCATTACTTTCCCCCCACTTCTGATCTGCTTCAGGTTCACTGACCAAGCAAGATTGCATATCCAGAAAGGGACCAGACTGGTGCCACATGGGAAGCAGAGGAGTCGCTGGTATCCACCATTGCTTCATAACAACTGAACAGTCAAAGGTGAAGTTGACCCTGGGAAGAAAGGGTCACCAAATCTCGGTAATTGTACATTTCCTTCCTTTAAGTAGCTCATGTTTCTGAAAGAACATGACTCGCATCAACTTGGCAGAAAGCACACCACATCTTTGGCTAAACAAGAGACATAGATGCTCCGAGGAGCCATTTCATAAACCATTCTGGATGTTCAAAACAAACTATTCCACCCATAAAACCAGCTGCTGCTCGCTTGCAGCTGTGCACCCAGCCAAGGCGCGGCTGGGGAATATTAGGCAAGGGTGGCATCGAGAAGAGACTATCAGCAGAGAAATGGTAGAAAGGAAAGAGAAGGAAATTTACAGCATAAGACCCCAAACACAACGGACTCAAGAGCCCTAGAAGAGTCCAGAGGAACAGGCTCTCTTGCAACAGCAAATACTTCAAGTGACAGATCTGCCTTCTAGGTGGTGCAGTGGCACAAGTACTCAGCCGGGCAGTAAATATTTGGAACCGGGCGGATGAAGGTACTGGAAGCAATGGCTCCTGGAGTCTGACAAACCCTGTGCCATGTCTCAGCGTAAAGGATGAGAGTAATGTGCAGGACTTTTCCCAGCAAGACGTTCAAATATAAAACCCATGACTGGTCTTCCAGCAAACTAGACACAAAGCGCAGACCCAGGATGGGGGATTGAGAAGTAGTCAAGAGGACCTTTGAGGGAGAGGTGTAGGTCCTGGAGAGGGAGGATGGAGATGAAAGGGATTTGGTAGTCCAATTCATTCAATTTTCTATTAAAAAAAAAACACAAGAAAACAGCCAAATATGGTGGCACATGGCTGTAATCCCAGTACTTGGGACGCTGAGACAGGAGGATTAAAGTTTGGAGGACAGCCTCATAAACATAGTGAGACTCTGAGCAACCTAGCTAGACCCTGTTTCAAAAATATAGCATAAAAAAGACTGAGGGTGTAGCTTGGAGATAGAATGCCCCTGAGTTCAATCTCTAGAACCAAATAAATAAATAAATAAATAAATAAATAAATAAATAAATAAATAAATAACAGCAACAAAACAAAAACAAAATCAAGAAAACAGTCTTTGCTTCTTAATAAGCTCATGTGCAAGTTGACAGTTTTAATCCCCTCTGACAAATGCCATAAAACAGTTAAAAAGAGAGCGCTTCAGGATGGCAGGAGGAGCGCAGGTTGTTAGGGCTGAGAGAGGCCAGGGAAAGCACCTTGCTGCTGTTACTGCTTTTTATGAGTTTGGAGGGAGATCCAGCATGAATATTTAGTCTGGGTATGTGGGATGGATGGATCATCTTGGAATCAGAGAGGGTATCAAATGTAAGCTGCTGTATCAAATATTCCATCCATATAGGGAAGAAGAGGACCAGGGCAGAGGACAGCCCTCTTAAAACTGAGATGAGCAGACCAGCAAACAAAGCTGAATAACCCAGTACATGGTATCATGTCCCCTGGATGCAAAATGAATCTCATGTTTGATAATAAAATTCCTTTATTCTAGCATCTAACGGTATGTTTCAAAATATTTTAAAAATATTTTACAGGGAATGGAATTTACTTCACTCATTATTGATTTTTTTCATAGTTGAAGTGCTTGCACATGATTCAAAGCTTTGCGGATACTGGTTTAGCACCCCTGTGCAACCCAGGGATGTGGCCTGAGGATGGGAAGCGAGGTTGAAATGGATATTGGAGACAAACATCCCTCTGTCTTCAAGGAGCCTGGTATATGCGTGTTTGTGCACCCTTTGTCTGAAGAGGCTTTCTAAAATCTCTCCTTCATTGGAAAACTCTCTCCTCTCCAATGGCTGCCTCAAGGGTGCCTGCTTTTGTTTAGCCAAACCAACTTTCCATGATCTGGGAGATGGAAGAGAAGCTCTTGGCTGTGTACACGAGGGACTCACCAACACCTATTTCTATAAATGGCATCGTCTAGTGGATGTTGGGGTGTGTGCCAGTCAGGTGGCTGGAGTATCAGGATCCAGTGTCTTGAACAATGATTAGATACATCCGGCGTGAGGGGACCTGAGAAGAGCCTGGGTACAACTTGAGCGTGCTGTCATTCATAGCATGGGATGGACACAATTTTAGGATGTGCACCTGACATTCTGGGTGGAGATGTGAAACATCTTCCTGCCACTCTCCTTGGCATGAGAGTCAGAACAGTCTGAGCAACTATGGTTGTACTTTGGGAAGAGCTGAGATGGGGGCTGATGATATTAGCTTCAGAAAAAGAACAAAAACAAATTTGATAAGCTCCATCTAACGGTAACTTTTCCCCAACTCAACTTTAGACCTGTATTTTGGCTGTATTTTATTATTAAATTCTGTGGTCTAGGATGCCCTAAATATGGATTTGGATAAAACCATGCTTGTAAAAAAAACTTAATTGCTTAACATTTGCTTAAATATATTAAATATGAAAAAAATCAATGGCGAGTGAAGCCAACTCCATTCCCTGGAAAATGTACAAAATGCTCGAATGTATTTTTAGTGGCTAGAATAAAGATATTTTATTATTAAAATATCAGAATATATATAAAGTGGCACTAAGTGAGCACAGAGGAAAACATGAACCCAATTGGACTGGCTTGGAGAACACAAGTAGATGAGGAAGAAGGCCCAAATTATTTTTTATTTGTGAATCAACCATCTTAAGCTATGTTTCTCATACTTAGTGTGCATATGAGCCCCCCGGACATCCTGTAATATGCAGGTGATGATTCAGTAGGTAGATTCAATAGATTACTGGATGCTCTCTTGGATAGGGACAAGAATCTGCATTTCTAACATGGTTGATTTTTAACAGACTGATGCTACTGTGTGGGTAGAAAAACGTTGAGTAACAGGGTCTAAGACAGATCCAGAAATCATCTCTTGGTGCTGGGTTTTGCCTCTATGGGCCTCCAGTTTCTGTCTCACTCTGACAATGTGACTTTGTGCATGTTTATCTGTTAAAGATAAGGAACATCAGCATCATTGTGCTCTTAGGAATCTTTGCAAAAAAAAATCAATAGCAGAAAATACAAGGGACTTGCTGTCTACAAGATCTGGGACTGATTCCAAGCTCAACACTTATTAATTGTGCGACCCTGAATGAGTCATTTAACCTTCTCGACACTCAGTTTCCTCTGTTGTAAAATGTGTAGACCAATCCCTGCCTTCTTGTTTATAGGCATAGCCTTTAAGATCAAATGATAGTGGCTAAACTTAATTGAGTGCTTAGTATCTGTCAGGAACTTTAATATGCCCTTCAAATGTATTAACTCATTTAATTTCACAACAACCCAACAAAATAAATATAACTATTATCGGAGCCTCCCAGAGGGTGTGCTGGGCCCCTGGCAAATAGTCACAATTTGGTTCAAAACTATATTACAAAGTCATAAATAATGTGAAGAATATAGCTGAAAATGTATAATGAAGTATAGAGAATAGGAATTTACATATTGTCTATGACCCAATCAAAACACAGGCAGATCTTTACAGTGTCTAGGCACCATCTCTTCAGGTTCAGTAGGTCCAGGAATCATCTCTTGACATCCTTATTGTCAAATGTGCCACTTCTGGCAACTTAATTATCCCAACACAGGGAAAATAATAACATTTTATCTATTTGATCTCCATGCTGCATAAAAAACTTCCACAATGTTAGTGTCTTGAAACAACACCCATGTATTAGCTCATAGTTCCCCAGGTCAGATGTCTAGGCAAGGCATAGCTCGGTTCTCTGCTCGGGTCTCAAAGTCTCCAATCAAGGTGTTGACTGTGGTGAATTCCTTTCTGCAGACTATGGGGACAAATCTGCTTCTAAGCTCATTTAAGTGGAAACCAAAGATGGTGTTCCTTGTAGCTACTGGACTGAGGTCTTCATTGTGATGTGGCTACCAAGCAGGGGCTGTCTTTAGCTCCTTGAACCCACCCACTTCTTGCTACATGGCTCTATCCCATAAACTGTCTCATACTTCAAATATTTTTTTTTGCTGTAAGAATCCACCCTTTTAAATACTTGCCTGATTGGGTCTGGCCCACAAAAGATAATCTGTTTTTCTTTCTAGCTATACCTTTAGCCCTTTTTATTTTTTATTTTGAAACGGGGTCTCGCTAAGTTGCTGGGGCTGGCCTTGAACCTGAGATCCTTCTATCTCAGTCTCCCAAGTACTGGGTTTATAAGCATGCGCCACAGTGCCCGGCTGGATATCTCCTTTTCTTAAAGTCAAAATGTGTCCCACGAGATAATCACTAGAGTAAAATTGATCAATTCACAATCTTAGTGCATACCCAGGAACAGGAATCTTGGGGGTCATCTCAGAATTTTGCCTACATCTTAGTTCTTTGGACCCATTTGCATTAACACAGCATAGAGCTTCTTGCCTCTCCACTTCCCTAATGCCATTTATTCAATGCTACTCATATGATTATTTATGACATTGCATCACCGTTTCCAGTGGTTCTCTCAGAATTGTTATCTTTGTTTCTTGATGATGACCATAAATACAAGCCTTTCTAAGTATATGCAGAAAAAATGTGAATAATTCATTTTCTAGTTGTGTTCAGTTTATCATTCAGAATTTTGTAGAATAGACATGGAAAACACAACTTTCAACATTGTCTCCTTTTGACTCTGGGTTGTAATCAGTGCATTTCTAAAATGAACTCTTTCAGTGCTGACTGCATCTATGTCTTCTGCAAAGAGAAGGACACAGGCTAAGAGAGACAGGAGCAATCCCATTTACATGAGGAGTGCTCAGTCCTCATCTGGAATTACTTAAGATTGGTGAGGAGAGCACAACAACACCACACTGACTGGAGAAAAGAAAGGACATTCTTGGGAGCACCCATTGGCATTGCTGAAGAATGGCCTTAAAAGCTCTCAAATCAGATAGTCATGGCCACCATCAGAGGACTCCCTGTCATCATGCTGTGAAGATTGTAGAGAGGATGGGGTGACTGCCTAGAGTACCATCAATGGGAAGTCACAGAGTTAAAAAACACCTGCCATAACCACTCTCACCAGTGGGTGCTGTAGCTCAAAGAGGCATCATGGTTAAAATCCAATTGGACAAGAGCCAATCAAGGGAGCCCGCACTCAGAATTTAGAACCAAGCATTGGAGGAAACCACCCATAATTCAGAGCCCTTAATTTGTCTTGTGATGGGTGTGAGTGACAGCTGTCCAAAAGCACCATGCTAGCATCATCCCGTGACTCAATCTCATGTGATCCTGTGGAGGAAATATTGCTCAGGTCAGTGAGAGTGGTCTGCAACCAGGCCACCCCTGCAGAACTGGAGGCCTAGATGACCCCACCTGGAGCTCCTCAGTGTGTCTGGTCAATGCCATATGCATGGTAGAGGGCTGGGAAACTTCCTCATGGGGACAAATGTGGGCTCTGGGCCACATAGACCCTGATCTAGATTGGGGTTCCCTGCCTGGTTGCCACTGCTACTCCTGGATAGTTCTGTGAGCTGGAGAGACATTTAGAAAATTTTAAGAAACACACTATACAGCATCTCCTGCCCTCCCCACCCTGCAGAGTGCAGCACTCAAGGCAGGGCCCCATTTGTCTGAGTCTCATGGTAGTACTGCTGATTTTCATCCTTTTTTTATGATGAGCAAGCTCAGATATGGACAAATTATGTAATTCTCCCAAAGTCTAATTTCTACTAAGGATCAGGCTATAAAATCGAAGAATCTGGTTCCTGCTCTCATCACCAATTGCTACATGGTCTCTGAAAAATCTTTGTGTGAATGAAAAATATTATTTCTCGTTTTCATAAGCTGTAGAAGTGCTCTGAAAAATTCATTCTGGTTATAAATGCAAAGAGCTGGGGAGATCAATTATCATATGATAAAAGTCCCATGCCTCCCATAAATCATTTAATCAATTAAAAAAGAATACTGCAAGATATATATATATATATATATATATATATATATATATATGGAGCAAGATATAATAGGAGGAAAAAAACATGAACTCCTGTGTAAGACAGGATACTCTGCTTTATTTATGGTTCAATTCCTAAGACTGAAGACTGCTATTTACATGGTCAGGGAAGAGCTAAAAAGCACACAGATATTGATAGCATTCTTCTTGCTCAATGAGGGGGAGAGAGAATAAGCTAGAGGCTTCTAGAAACCTATTACAGAGGAAATATCCAAGGCGGAGAGGGTGGCCTGAGCCCAGCAGCAGACCGACTGTGTTGATTGATCGAGGGGCAGTTTGCAGAGAGCAGGTGTCTGCATGAAGCTTCAGAGTATCAGCAGCAGCTTGCTTCTAACAACATTAGATGCCTCATTTTTTATGCTTAAAAGGGCTGCCGAGGAGGAGTTTTGGTTCCAGTAATGATAGACAAACTTGTTCAAACTAAATCTCACATGGATTTAAAAAAAAATTAGCCTTTTACCAGCTTCAGCAACTTAGCAAGGCCCTCAGCAACTTATTGAGACCCTGTTTCAAAATAAAAAATAAAACAGGGCTGGCTATAATTGCTCAGAGAGAATGCCTTTGGGTTCAAGTCCCAGTACCCCTCTCTCCCACACACAAAATTAGCCTTTGAAAAAAATTTAAAATACTTATTTGAGAGCACTAGAAAAATAAGCCAAGCAGGTAAAATTGGAGGGCATATGAGCATACCTGGAAGGTAGAAACTAAAGGGTAAGGCTGCATATATGTATATAAACTTGCCTCAAATATTTGTTGGCCACACAGCTACATGTGTGCAGAGGAAACTACAAGTAACACACAAAGAAAGCAATAATTGGATGACTTAAAATGCTAAGAGGAAATTTCAGTTGCTCATCACAGAGGTTTCAAAGTTCAGAGTTTGAATGCTGACAAGGTAGAAGGCCATAGAAGTAAAGATTAGGTTCCAGGAATGATATTAAGTAGAAAGTTAAAATAGACCTAAGTATAAAATCAAGCCTCCATGATTCCAAGGTGAATAGCCAATAATTTAACTTCCTCATAGAGCAAAAATCAGTAATTTTTCATAGAAAGACAAAAAAAAATTTATAGAATATAATTGTTTCAGTCAGCATTCTCACTGTTGTAATCCAAAACACCTAACCACCACCACTCAGAGAGAAGAAGATTTATTTGTTCACCATTCTGGAGATTTCAGGGGTTCAGTCCATGTTAGGCTGAGGGAAATCTGCAGAGCCCAGGGCATGGCATGGGGAGCATAGAGAATAGTGCAAGGGCTCTGTTCTCATATCAAGGAGGCCAGAAGCAAGAGAGGGAGCAAGGGGAGGAGGCATCATATATAATCCCAATGCCACACCCCCAGGGATCCCTCCTTAGCAGCCAAGCCCCACATCCAACATGGCTGTCTTGTCTCGGCAAGGTTTTGGGGGACATTCTAAACCATAACAATAATCTACAATGAAAAGGACATTATGAAATATTGTTATGATAGGCAAAAAATAGAAAACAGGAAAATGAGTAAAGAGAAAAATAGTAAGTAGAAAAGGGCCCTGAGGTAGAGTTGATATTGGAATTAGCAGACAAGAATTAGAGCTGTAAAGCAGCTGTAATTAAAGTGTTTACAAATTCAAAGGAAGCCAGGTATAGTGGCACACACCTGTAATCCTAGTACTTGGGAGGCTGAGACAGGAAGATTGCAGGCCAGAGGCCAGCCTCAGAAACTTAGCAAAAT
The DNA here is from genome assembly GCA_004027185.1 of Glis glis. Lineage (NCBI taxonomy): Eukaryota > Metazoa > Chordata > Mammalia > Rodentia > Gliridae > Glis > Glis glis. The sequence goes on along the minus strand of PVJS01001891.1, from coordinate 39,336 downwards.
CCTGTTTCAAACTAAAAAACATATTTTTTAAAAAAGGGTGGGAGATGTAGCATGGAGGTAGAATGTCCCTGGATTCAATCCTTAGTAACAACAACAACAAAAAAAAAATTAAAGGAGGATAGTCAAAATGGGTGAATAGATTTTACCTCTTTAAAGAAAGAAAAATTACAAAAACGAACCAATGGAAAGTACAGAATTGAAAAGTACATTTATATAATATGAAAAGTTCACTGGATGGGCAAAACATTAGATTGGATATTGAAGAAAAAAGTCAGTTAACTTAAAGACGAAGCATATAAATCATCCAAATGAAAACACAGATAATTTTTTTAATTAAAACAGTTGACTAACATATGAAACAATAGCAAGGGATCTAGTGTATGTGTAATCAGAGTCCCAGAGGTAGAGGAGAGAAAATGCAGTATAAAATAAATGAAAATTATAACGACTGAATATTTTCTTAATATTTAATGAAACATCTAAAGTAACACATTCAAGAATCTCAGAAAACCCCAAGCAGGGTAAACACAATTAAAAACACACTTGGACAAATCATAGTCATGTTGTTGAAGTCAAGGGTAACATCTTGAAAACATTAATAGGAAAATGAAATATTCTGAACAGGAGAACAATGATAAGGATGGGGTTGATATCTCATTACAAGCAAGGATAGCCAGAAGTCAACGGAGCAACAGATAAATAAAAAAAATATTAAACCCAGAATTTAAGATACGGCAAGGTATGCCTCATAAGTGAATGTCAATTGAGGAATTTTCAGGTAAACAGAGACTAGTAGAATTCATCACCAATGCACAGATTTATACTACAAGAAATGCTAAACAAAGTTGTTTAGGCTGAATAGAAATGACACCAGGTGGAAACTCAGATATGCAGAAAAAAATAAAGAGCACAAATAAATATGTAGAAAACTCAAAGCATATTTTCCTTTAAAAAACTTTTCCAAAATGAAACTGAGTGTTGCAAAAAATACAACATTGTTTTTTAGGTTTATAATAAATATTGATATAAAGTGACAAAATAGCGCAAATTATGGTGAAGTAATTGGAATTAATTATACTGCTGCAAGGTTTTTATATTTAATGTGAGGTGCTAAATATTAATTCTAAGTAGAACTTACTTAATATATTAACAATGCCTGTTTTAATCTCTGGAGCAATCACTTAAAGATTAGCAAAGAGATTGTTAAAAATGCATTAGAAAAATTAAAATGGAATAATAAAAAGTACACATTAACTCATAAGAAGACAGTAAAAGGGTAAGAAAAAAAGTAGATTGGACTAATTGAAAACAAAGAGCTAGGTGTTGAATTAAAACCAAAATTATCAATATTTTCATTAAATAATCTAATTGTTCTATGTAAAAGGCAGAAATTGTCAGAAAAAATAAAAAAGCAAGACCCAAAATACACTGCCTGTAGTGAATTCTTATCATCTGATGTTGCCTGAGCATCTAGCTTGAGTATTTTTCTCATACCGGAAAGCAGGTGTAGTCACCCTTGACACAGTGTCCAGTTCTCCGCCTTCTCCCAGTTCCTCAGTGTGGTCAGTCTAAATTTCATCCGCACACACTGCCTTCTGGTCTCCACCACCTGGCAGGACAACTAGCTACAGCCTGCTTGGCTTGCCCACTCACCCCTCACCCTGCGTGGATTGTAGGATATGCCTGGGTGCCCACCCCTCGATCACCATGCGACTTAGTGGACCTGGAGCCTGCTTGCTCTAAACCCACCAGTGGGAACTGCCCCGGAAAACCCACAGGTCCCTTGCTCTTTCTCTTCTTCCCCATCTGCTGGGTGGGTGGTGTATATGGATGGCCCTCCCTTCCTTGGCCTGTGAGGCATGCTGGCCCCCTCTGCTGGGGATCTGTAAGTGACAAACTGTTATGTCATGCACTTTGGCGCCTTGCCTCCTCTGTGTGTCACCTGACTGACACACCTGGGCATAACTTCCTTCCTAGTCCCGGCTCTCCTCGAGAGTGACTATCAGAGTAGGAACAAACTGGATGCAGGTCGGGCAAGAGCCACGAGGTCTCTGCCAGTACAGATGAGTTCACTGTGGCAGGACGCCTGCTCATGGATCAGACACTTTAGGCATTAGGCCGTCGGGCTACAGAAGCATCCTGTGAAAAGCACACTGTAAAGTCCCTGGAGCCTGTCCAGGAGGGGTGGGGCTCAGAGCTACTCTCGTGAGAGGGGCCTGAAGACCTAATTAGAAAAACCATACGACACTGTCCTGGAAAAAATGCACCTTAAATATAAAGAGACAGGTGGGTTACTAAATGTTTGAAAGTTAATATTTCATCAAAATAATCCTCAAAAGGCTGGAATGGCGATATTCCTATCAAACAACATGGAATAGACTTTGGAGGAAGGAATATTATCTGAGATAGGGTTGCATCAATAATAAAAGGCTAATTGATCAGTCGACAATCCTGTATCCAGCACAACAAACATGTATGTGGTGGTATCAGACCTCCAACTGGGAAAAGGAACATGGTAGTCAAGGGAGAAATGGGCCAATGATAGTTGTAGATTTTTAACAGCTGGAAATTTGTAAAAAATGATAAAATGAGGAACACTCAGTAAGGACATAGAAAGAATTTTTGCTTGGGACTGTAATGGAGCAGATTTGGCTTGTGATTGTAATGAATTCGACTTACACAACTGGAGAACTGGACAAAACACGCGTGACATCTGTTTTTCAGAGCAACAGGTGACACAGGACCGCAAACTCTGAGAGGAGGGAGTTAGGTGTGGAGAGCTTTACAATCCTGTGGCTGTCTGCCTGGAGGAGCTTTCTTTCTGGATGGTGCAAGGTGGGTTAATTGAAGCAGACCGCAAGGGACTCACTCAGTAAAGGAGACAGAGCCATAATTCAAGGAGCCCAAGTTGGTTGGAATTTGTGGAACAAACCCCCCAAAGGAGGACGGCACACAGAGAAAGAGCTTGAGAAATCTGCACAGGATCGCTCTCCAGTGTGTGGTGGAGGACTAGGCCACACAGGCAAGAATGAAGTATCCCGAGGCCAGGCGCAGAACGAGTGGGGAGCCACCAGGAGCCATCCCTAGAGCTCCCTCTACCTAGGAGGAGTGTCCTCACCAATCACCCAGGCCACTTGGGGGAGATGACACTGAGAATTGGGCCTCAGTACTAGAGCTATACTCTCCTAAAGCAAAGGTTGATCTAGAACCCAACCGAGCAATGCAAAAACAAGGCTTGCATCACGCTAATTGACAGGAAACTTAATTGCCAGCCAGAACAAAGTCTAATTGCCTTTGAAAGACAACAGTTATAATCCAGATACTAAATAATATAAAATCATGACATCTAGCATCCTATAAGAGTGATCTAGAAATATCAAGAAGCAGGTCACTGTGGCTGATAAACAGCAGGAAAACTTGTCAACAGCTACATACCCAGAAATAAGGTAGTTGTTGGAGCTATCAGACAAAGATTTAAAAATGTCTACTGTGAGCCAGGCATGGTGGCGCATGCTTGTAATTCCAGTACTTGGGAGGCTGAGGCAGGAGTATTGTGGGTTTGCGACCAACCTCAGCTAGTTAGTGAGGCCCTCCAGAACTTAGTGAGATCCTGTTTCAAAAATAAAGAATAAAAAATAGGGCTGGGGGTGTAGCTCAGAGGTAGAATGCCCCAAGGTTCAATTCCCGATACTGCAAAAAAAATGTTTATTGTGAGTATGCTCAGAAAATATGAAGATAATGAGAAATGAAGGTTATGAAAAATAACCAAATGTAAATTATAAAGATGAGTATCTAAATGTAAAATGCAATATATTAAAAGCATTTGGCTAAGTTCAATCTTCATGATAAAAAAAATCTTTCAGTGAGCTGGGAATAAAAGGTAACTTCCTCAAGCTGATAGGGCACTATGAAAAATCTAAAGTGAGCACCATGCTTCCTGGTGAAGCACCCAACAGTTTCCCCTTTGTGACTGTAACAAGGCACAATGTCAATTGTCACCATTTTTATTCAAAGTCACTCTTAAGAAGAGGAAAATACTAGCCTGGCTAGTATGGTGGTGCACACCTGTAATATTAGTACCTGGGAGGCTGAGACAGGAGGATTGCAGGTTCGAGGCCTAGCCTCAGCAAACTTAGTGAGACTTTCAGTAACCTAGGAAGGCCCTGTTTCAAATCAAAAACTAAAAACAGGGATGGGGGTGTAGCGAGGAGGTAGAATGCCCCTGGGTTCAATCCCCAGTACCGCAAAAAAAAATAGCCAAGAGGCATATTAATAAATATTTAACATTAATCATCAAGGAAATACAGATTAACATGGCAATAGATATCATTTTACTCCTGCAGTAATGGCTTCTGTTAAAATAAGTGTGACAATATCATGTGTTAATGAAGGTCTAGAATTGCAACTCTCAAACATTTCTGATAGAAGAGTTAAATCGATATACATTTCACAAAGCTGTTTGGTAGTTCTTTATTAAACTCAATATACATATAACTCTAAGAACCAGGCATTTCACACCTGTATATTTTCCCTAAAGAAATGAAAACATACGTCTACATAAAAACGCGTATATGAATGTTCATAGCAGCTCTATCCACGATAGCTAAAACCTGGAAGCCGCCAAATAACTACCAAAATGAGAACAGATAATTTGTGGTATGTTGTTCATAAAGTAGAATAGTACTTAGAATAAGAGAACACATTACAGATAAAGATAAAAGAACACTACCATAATGATTTCATTTATATGAATTTCAGGAACAGGCAGAACTTGTTTCTTGGGATGGAGAAAACAGAGATAGTGGCAATATGGTGGGGCGAGGGTGTGCTGGAAAGTGCCCTGAACTTTCTGGGGTGGTGATAATATTTTATATCGTAATGGGGGGAGGTTATACAGGTGTATAAACCTATCAAAATTCATCAAGTTGCATGCTTATAATTTGTACATTTCTCTATAAGTTTTACCTAACTCATGAATTACACATACACACAACCCTATTGTATGTGTGTGCACACATTGTATGTCTAATACACACACTCATTCACACACACACACACACACACATATGCATATATATATATATATATGTATATATATATATATATATATATATATATATATATCCACATGATTGTCCCTTGCTGATTGGTAGGCTTTTATTTTTATATTTATTTTTGTCTGATGGAATTTTTTAATGAATGGGCTTTGCTTTGTTAAACAACAATAACAACAAATTCAAATGAAATAGTGAACAACAGAAGCTATAGACGAGCACTATTGTTGGCTTTTGTTTTGGTTCAGCTAATTTTGTTATTGGATATTTAGTCATTATGTTCTTTTTACCATGACAGACATGGATAACAGTGATAATAAGTGCATGTATGTTTGTATCACTTTAAATCTCACTATCATGTATATTTAAAATGCATTGCATATATGCTGTGTGCATATATGTTAACATCAAATAGATATTCATTGCAATGTAAGACTCCAATGCACCAATAAAAGCACATAAAAATAAAAAAAGAAACGGTAAAAAAATAAAATGCATTAATAAAAGTACAAAAATAAATGAAAATAATTGTAAAATAGGAAAAGTCTAATTTGCAAGCAAACATATGGATGCCCCGAGTATTTATTTTACAATAAATTTATATTTGACAACAACAAACCCACAGTGGCTTCATAGTCCCTATTGTGTTCCGTCCTCATTCTCACACCTGACTCTGTCCCTTGTCTGTTGTTACAGGTGAAACACGGTGGCTTCTCTTGATGTGAAGGTAAGCTCATGTCAGTTTTGGCTCATCGCTGCATCCCCAGAGTGAGCCATTCAATAAACAGTCTCTAAACAGCTAAATGAACGGACGCTTCTCTGCACATGCATCTAATCGCTGCCCCCGTGCACTCTGTTCCATTTCTATCTCCATGCCTACTCTCTGCCCCTTACTTCTTTAAATCATCCTTTTAGTGACAAACTCAAGTCTTAACCCCTTGTGACTTCCTTCCCAATGACCATTCTGAACTCTCCTTTTTCTGAATGTATGCATAACTTATAATGACAACATCAATATTGCCATTTTGGTATTTCATCTTGATTAATTCTGTCTTCTCCCTGAATAGAATGTTCCATGAGAACAGGTGACTTGCCTTGGGCTTTTGTGTCTCCTACCAGACTCAGCAGTTGGCCTTGTTTGTTTTGTTACTGTTTTCACAGCAAAAGCTCCCTCCTTAACCTGCTGAAACCACAAGTCTCCTTAGTCTAGTCCTCCAAAAGCAGCAGAGATCTGGAATCTACCATTCTTTCCCTTTCCTATTGCTCCTTCCTCCCTTCTAAAGTCCCATGATAAATAAATAAATAAATATGGAACTGAAACGCTAGGCATTTTTTCCAGTCTGTTTCCTAGGATCATGGGCCTGGGTGTCTCTGGGCTTGTTCCTGTGTCTCATGGTTGGTGGAGTCTGGGACTTACTCTTGCAAGGCAGATTCAACGGGTTGCATGGTCAGTACCAAAAAGTCATGCAGTGCTCAGTTTAGACAAAGAGATCATGAATTCCCATCCTCTTCTCCAATATATGAGGAATCTAGGATGTGCCCAATTGCCCCAAAGAGATACAACTCATACATGCCAGGAAGCTAATGTTTTCATATTTCAAAGTTCTCTCCACTTTCATACCAGCATCAGTGTGATCTTCCCCCTGCCCCCACATCCAATCTTTCTGAGGCATCCATTTCCCTCAGAGGATTAGGATTTTTAAAGCAGGAATACAAAGAGAAAGAGGAGTCCATTGGCTCTTGCATACGAAGGAGAATTTTTGAGTCTGCAACCATACATTGTTTCATAGAAGCCAGCTTTCATAGAAAGAGAAAATAATTTCAAGATTCCTTTGGCTCTCATTAACATATCATGAGCTAAGCCTGATTGTTGAAATGACAGAGTTCCTTGCAGAGTGGAGAAACAAGTTGATTTCACCATTCAGACTGCACTGGGGAGCCCGGTGTCCCCGGGAAGATAAATGGTGGCTGGTGATGTGCTTAAGCACATCCTTGACAGGAAGGGAGATGAGGTGAAGACCAGTGAAGGGTGGAAAGAGAAAGGAGACAGTGAGAGAGGAATAGCTTCTGCTATGTGAGAAGCCACCTCTCCTGTATTAAAATAAACAACCACCACTCACTAGTTGCATGATTCTGCAGATCAGTTGTCTGGCTGGGTTCGACTCAGCTAGGCAGTGTCATCTTGACTGGGCTGTGATCAAACACCAGATGGACCGAGGCCAGCTGGTCGAGGGTGGCCTCTGCTGGGCCTGTTTTCCTCTATTTTCCAGCGTCTGTCCTCCTCCAGCTGGCTGGCCTGGGTCTGTTCAAGTGGTTGGTGGCAGTGTTCCCGGAGAGAGCACAGTGGCACACAAGGCCTTTTGAGGCAGAAAGGCAGGATGTCACTTCTGATGCATTTTATTGGTCGGAGAAAATCATGAGCGAGCCAGCTTCAAGGGGTAGAAAAAGGGATTCCTCCTCTCCATGGGAAGAACTTCAAAGTCCCATTGCAAAAGAACATGAAAGGGGATAATTGTGGCCCTTTTAGTCTGCTTTTTTCATCACTATGATCAAAATATCTGACAAGCACAACTTAGAGGAAGAAAGATTTATTTAGGGTTCACGATTTCAGAGATTTGGGAAGTTTCAGAGGTCAGTCTATGGTCAGCTGGCTCATGGTGGCAGAACAGCTTGGTGGCACGACTTTAGGGCATTGTAGAGGAGGAAAGCCACCCTCAGCTCATGGCAGCTGGGAGCCGAAAGAGAGGGGTAGTGGGTGATGGACAGAGTTAGTCCCAAAGTCCACAACCTCAGTGACTCACTTCCTCCAGCCATGCTGCACCTCCAAACCTGGCTACATTGCCCACACAGGAGGTTTTGTGGGACCTTCCAAATTCAAAGCATAACTATGGCTATTTCTGTAAATGTTCTTCCACAAAGGTCACAATCCCCTTACTACCTTGTACCTCTTCCTCCTGGTATTGGAGGGTGGAGCTACGTAGAAGGAGAAGAAAATGGAAACCACAGAGCTTGTTTTGGCTTCTAGGAGGATACTCCAGCTCTGAATTGAGAACAATGGGCATGACCGTCTAAAGTAGAGGGACATTCTGAGTCTAACCCGCTGGGTTCTCTCTTGATTTCTTAGTGACAACTATTGTCAAATCCAAAAGCATAAACCTTCCCTATAGAGAGATGCCAAGAAAAGCTTATGGTCCTAGGCAATAACTTCCAAGGTCATTGTGCTAGGGTAAAAATGGGTCTCTGCCAAAGTGTACAGGATGAGCATCTAGGCCAGGAATCAGCTGAGCATCCCAACCAGATCTCAGGGCGATGCATCCCACCAAGAGTTCAGGTGGGCGGAGTCAGTGGAGAGCATCATGGTACCTCGTGGTAATGAGAGAGGATCCACTCTGAACCCTCTGGCCACAGACCTTCTCTGCAAGTTCCAGCTGGGTGAGCCATGACCCGCAGACTTTGGAAGACTCCTCTGCTACAGGGGCCAGCATGTCCTCAAGGAATAGCCTAGGAACCTCCTCCCTCTCCCCAGAAGGACATAGGGGGCTCCCTGTTCATATATCTTTGGGGAGGTGGGAAGGAAGACTGGATATTTATCTGAGAGGCATTGTTAAAACAAGAAGAGATTGACATTTCCTCAAATTTAAATTTTTTCCTTGCCCAACTCAAGAGGAAGATACAGAGGAAAACTAAATCAGAAAAAAAAAATAAAAACTACATTTTTCTTCGCATAGATAGTTTATCAAATGGCCTGAACTGGGTGAGGTACAAATAGGGTAATATTTGATTTGTCTTCAACCCCTGCCCTCAACCATTCAGGTGAATCAGGCCTTTAGGTAAATTCTATACTTTTTGTTGATTTCAATGAATAACTTCATTGTCTTAATGGTGGCAAAGTTTTCTTAAAGGGGACATGAAGCATACTAACCATAAAAAATCAGTAAACTGAACTCTATTAAAATTAAGAACTTTTGCTCATCAACCGGGTGAAAAGGTAATCTACCAAGTAGGAAAAGATATTCAATATATAGTAGGATTTATATGAATTCATATCCAGAACACATAAAGAACTCTATAAATCAATAAGGGAAAGACAACTCAATAGGAAAATTGGCAAAAGATTAAACAGAGACTTCGCAAATAGCTCATATTCAAAAGGCCAATAAACATACAAATGTACCTAAACCTGTTATTACACATCCAGTAGAATAGCAAAAATTAAATAGAGGCTACCAAGTATAAAATGAAGATGTGGGAAAACACAACTTACATACTGCTTTTTGGAAACCTAATTGATAACATATGGCAAAGATGAAAATATGACCGGAATATTCCACTCCTGAGTGTGTGTGTGTGTGTGTGTGTGTGTGTGTGTGTATACCCACCAAAAAGTGAGCATATTTTCACCAAAATACACATACTCATTTTAGTACCTTTTTTATACTCCTAAACTGGAAATTATTCTTATGCCCATAAGTAGAATAAACAAACTGTGATCTATTCACACAATGAATAGGATGATAAGAAATGACCAACCAATACAGGTGAAAATATGATGGTTCTCACAAATAAAATATTGAATGGGAGAAGTCAAGGCCAAATGTACTGACCGATTCCATTTGTATAAAGTATAGAGGCAAGTGAAGCTAACATATGCTATTTAAACTCAGGATATTGTTCACTCTTTGGGGAGCTGGCTATGAGACTGGAAGGGGACAAGAGGCTATCAGGGAGAATGGTCATATTTGTCTCTTATCTGGGTTCAGCTTGTGAAAATTCAGCAGCCTGTACACGGTTATGAAATTTTCTATAGGTTTATTATATCTCAGCAACAAGGTTTTTAAAGTCTGCTCCAGGCCAATTTAAAACTGGACTCTGCTACTTCCTCATGCTTTCCCCAACCTGGCTCCAGTTAACCTGAGGCTAGAAGATCCTGAGTAGGGATGAGGGCCAGGTGGGATTTCTCAGGTCACCTGTCCCTCCCTTTCTAGTTCCAGCCGCTCTGGAGTTAGGGAGATGGAAGTGGAGTTGAAGATACAGGAGCAGCATTTTCTTTTTCTTCATTGGCCTTGTGTTCGCACTGCTGTTGATGTTTTTCTGGCCCGTTTGACCTTCCCTATTGCCCTTGGTGCAGCAGCAGTTGCTGAGTCTGTGAGGTCTCCTGTGGCACAAGTCCTCTGGCCTGATAAATCTAAAGTCACCACTTTCATCACACCCCCAACTTTTATTGGAGAGTTGAACCCCGCAGTCTCTTCCTTCTTCTCCCGGAGTTTCTGGCTGATAGAAAGATACCTTAAGCCTGGTTGCCTCCTGAAGGTCTGCTTCTCTCCATCCCTAGTTGTAGAGTGCAGGCTGCTCCCTCTCTCCAGCTTGCTGTCATTTATCTCTAATTCTCTCCACCTCTGGTGGATTAGACAATGGGTTGGAGTAGTCTAAGCTTATGTTCAATTTGGAAATGATTCCACCCCTTCTACATAGGCAATCCAAATATTGATGAATGGCTTTCTTGGAGACCTTCTGTGCGAGGCAGAATAATTTCTTCCTCAACCCCAAAGATATTCATGCCCTAATCTGCAGGACCTGTTAATATTTTATGTCACATGGCAAGGGGGAATTAAGGCTACTAATCAGATTTTAAAATCAGGAGATTATTCTGAATATCCAGTGGGTCCAGTATAATCAATCACAAGGATCCTTAAATGCGGAAGAGGGAGGCAGGAGAATCAGTGTCAGAACAACACAATGGGAGAAAGACTTGATTGGTGATTGCTGGAGAAAGGGGCCATGAGCCAAGGAATGCAGGCAGCCTCTAGACACTAGGAAAGACAAGGAAACAGATTGGCCCCGAGGACCTGCAGAAGAGAATGCAGCTTTCACAATGCCATGATTGTAGCTTAATGAGACCCAATTCAGACTTCTGACCTCCTGAACTGTGGGATAATAAATTTTCAATGTTTTAAGTCATGAACTGTGTGGTTGTTATAGCAGCTATGGGAAACTCATGCATCCTTTATCTAAGCTTGTGGGGAAGACAGATATTATCCTCCTTATTTTATAGCCCAAAGCTATGTGCTTCCTTCTAGGTGCAGTCAAGATTCAGAATTTCTAGTGTTTTTCCTGTCCTCTACCCTCTGCCTCCAAGTCCCCCCCCCCTTCCTGGAATGGGTAAGAAAAGAGAAGGTAGGTACTGAGATAATAATCAGAGCTCGAAGGTAGAAAGCCCCTGGGTTCAATCTCCAGTACCGCAAAAAAAAAAAAAAAAAAAAAAAGGATCTTTTGCTACATCTTGGTAAGCCCTGGAGAGACTGTCTAGTCTTCACTTTTTAAAATTCAGAGTGACCCTCTGTGTCCAATTCCAAGATAGCAGGATAAGCCCAAAAACATGCTTCCAGATTTGCAAAACAAAGCAGTGGTATGCATAGTAAAATCTTCACCTACAAGCCACATGTATTATCTACGCTGTTTGAGACACAGATGTACAGCAGCTCTTTCTAACTGTTGATAATGCATTTCTTATTTTTAGTGATGAATATATGTATATAGTTTCAAAAGTCTAATACTACTATGAGACTGATAACCCAAAATAGCAGTGCCTTGCCTATATCCCAAGAATTGTTCAATATCCAACCTGGCTGGTACCTGCTTAAGAGCTGGGTGTGTCAGGAAGCCAGGAGTCTGGCTCTTTGGTGTCGTTTTCCATTCATGACCCTTGTTTTCAGCCCAGTGACCCACTGCTTCCTCTCTTGAGTAGTTACTGAATTCAGTGTCTGGGGTGCACATTTCGGGGGGTGAGTGCTTAGCCATCTGGGTCTTGGGTTTCCAGCTCCACTCCATATCCAGGACTTCATTTGGAAGACTCTAATCCTGCCATCTCTGTGCCTCTGAGGCTTCATGGCATGAATCAGTTCCCTTATTATTGTCATGCTCTCCACCCTCCACAGGCAGCTCGGCTTCAGCATCTCGGCTCTGCTAAATCAGTTCTGACTCATCCCTCTATCCTCCAACCTTCAAAATTCTATTGACAATCTGGCCTGCTTTCATCTCATCTCCTGCTCTCTTGTCTTTGGAAAGAGGCATAAAATCATATACCTTTTATCTTTTTACTGTTAGGGAAAGGGGTTCTGGGATGGAACAGAGATAAGCACATGTGACCTGTCTGCCTCATTTATGCACAAATCTCCTTCCTTCATTTCTTAAAGTCCTTAACTTGTATCTGAATGTTGCTTGCAGGAGACAGTGCACAAGGCCTCTCTGGGTCAAAACAAGCCATTTCTCCCATTTTGGATTCCTTCAAAAATGCCTATAATCTAATGCAATTCAACAAATCTATGAAGCCGTGTGCTCCCAGTAGCAATTTAGTTAGAGCAGCAAGTATGGCCTCCATAGGGGTCAATTGGTAGCACCTGGTTGCCATGGTCACAGGCACTGTAAAAATGGAGTAAATAATGAAATACTGCATCCTTCCCTTCAGCACTAGACACTTAGAGTATTCAGATATTTAGAGGCATTGCAGATTCACTGAGTTTTCAAAAATATCAAAATGGGTCTTCTTCCTAGAGAGCATACCTTTGCTACTGGCAGTTAAAAGGACGTAAATAAGTTAAATTCTTGCTTTTGACAAGCAAAGTCTAAAAGAAAACTAGAATGTAACCTTTTAGTACTTGATTTGGGTTTACTTTCAAAGATCATCCACTTCTTCACCAAAAAAAGAAATTGAGTTCTTTCTAAAAAAATAAATTGTTAGTTATGGATTAGGTTACGTGGTAAATGATAAGGGTCCTAAGATCATTTTCTCTTAGGATTTTTAATCTTAATGACTATTAACACCTAAGGTTGATCTGGTTTAGGTCACCACTGATGGAGACTTTCATTTGAAATATCCAAGAATCCAAATGACTTTGCTGGCATCAACCAGACCAACCCTCCTCCCATCCTCTTTCCTCTGTACTTTGACCCAACAAGGCTAAGACATTTAGATGTGATGCATCATTAGAAAAATGGAGTAATATTTAAACCAGAGCCTTTTGAAAGAGAGTGAATTCTGTGGCTCCAAAGAGGCAAATGTAGAAAATGTAATTCTCTAGGAAGATTAGTTCTTATTTTTTTCTTTTCCGTTGGGAGAAGCTATTGAGGAGGCAATAAGTTGGAAAGCAAATGTGTGGTTGATTAAAGTTTCTCTTCTGCTTCCCAAGACAATTGGAATAGCACAAATAGAAATAAACATTCCATCATTTGTCCCATGCAAAAATGTTGTATTTTAATAATGAAATTAGAAGAAAAGTTATCATTACTTTGCAGCCTGTTTTCTGGAGGAAGGGGATATGTGGGCTCCCTCTGGTGGTGACTTTAACAATAATAATAATTTAAGAAATATTATTGAACCCAAAGATCAGATAGAATTTAAAGGGCTGTTCAATTATCAGCAAGAAGTGCTCTCCAAATTATCATTCAGAGTCTTCCTCAAGTTCTGGGCAAGGGAAATCGATCAACAAAGAATATTTATTCATTTATTTTGCTAGAGGTATCGTAATCTTGAAATAAAAAAGGTGACTCAAATTCACTGAGAATGGTTGGACCATTTAGCACCTCTCTGGAAACTTGCAGAATCACTGGCTGGCTCACCACTCGCAGAAAGTCCCCTGTGGAGGAACTCTGGGATCCCGGGTGGGGGGAGGCTGCGCTGAGGGGCAGACCTCCTCCATCCCCATGTCTCACAAGGACTGCACACCCTGCTCTGTCTTTGTGGGACATGGCTGTCAACTTCTCTTTTAAATGCAGCCCCCAGGATTTTATTCTGTTCTCTTGACTTTCTACAAAGGCATACAACTGTATGCATCATATACTTTTACTGAAGGGAGTTGTAGGATGGAGTAGTGATAAACACAGGCAATCAGTCAGCCTTGTGCATCTTCTCTCCCCACTTTAATTAAAAATGTATTTTTATACAATATTGCCAAAAGGCTCAGGTTGGAAACATACCTTACAATTGGCTTTGAAAAGCAGGAAATTGAAACATCCCAAGTAGGCTGCCTTATAATTTCCTGTGGTAGTGCTGCCCCCAGCACCAGCTTTTCTTTTAGAATTCCAAATTTAGAGACTTGAACACAAGTTTAGTCAGTCAGTTTCCCTGTACATAAAAAAAACAGAATGAAGACACTGAATTCACAATTACTCAAGAAGCAATCCTTCTTTAGCCCCTTTGGTTAGATTATTTAATTTACCCTATAAATGTAGTTATTAAAATAAATTTTCTAGGCTCTTTCTCATTGAAAGGAAAAGGGCAAAAATTTTAGAGCACCAATAGGTTTCTGAAAATAAAATTTCATTGAGAAGTATATATTTCCTTGCAGGATGATTGTGTGCACATAGTAAGAACTAAATACAAGATGATGATGATATTATTATTATTATTATTATTTGAAGTACTGGGGATTGGAACCAAGGCCTTGCACATGCTAGGCAAACACTATGCCACTGAGCTACACCCAAGCCCTCAAAATGATATTAAATTACAATTTGATCTACTAATATAAATCAAACAAACAAAAAGACCTGTGTTTGATATTATTATGACTTGAAGACTTAATAAGGTCGATTTCATCAAACTCAGACAGACATATGGGATCATATTCCTTCAGAAGTATAGAAAGAAAAGAATGTTTTTTTTTTTTAAATGAGGGAAACTTAAATGATCTATAGTAAAGAACTCAAATGTTTTGACTCCAAATCAAATGTTCTTAAGAACCTTACTGCCTCAATGAAGGGTTACTCTTAAGTTGCCTATGAAGTCATTTCTTTGGGCTAAATAAAACTAATTCCTCTTAAAAAATGTAGTCTTACTTTTATTTCCCCCCTTGTCATACTGAGGAAAAGACTGATGGGCATATAAATTAAAATTGCATACACCAGCTCATCCATATCAGAAATGGAAACAATCCGTGCTTGAATTCAGTGGTTCCAATAGCTAGCAGTGCATCCAAATACCCCCGGGGAGGTTATTAAAGCCCCGGAATCCTAAGGCTGCCTCCTGGAGATTGGAATGCAATAGGTCTAGGCGGAGGACGAGGCCTCTATGCTTTTAACAAGTGTTCTTTGATAACTATGAAGCAGTGAACATACCAACAATATTTAAAAACATTCTTATCATGACTTCCCCTTTGACTTCCCACTTGACCCCCAAATAATAATAACTGTCCTATCACTGCCATTTTGTCAGAGCATCCTTTCTTGACCATCCTAACTGAGAAGTACTCCCCCATCACTCTCTAACTCTTAATCCTGTGTATCAGTCAGGACAGGCTTGGCTATACAGCGTGGTAACAAATAGCTCCCAATTTTTTAACAGCTTTGAACAAGAAAAGTTAAATTTTTTTACTCACATCAACTTTTCAGGTAGGTGTGTCATCTTTTCAGCTAAATCACTTCTGTGTGGTGGCTCTGCACTCCAGTTTCCTCCGTCTCATGACACCTTATGTCGCACGTGCTTTCCTGATTGCACATCAGTGGGAGAAAGAGCTGGAAAGTCAAACACTAGCCATTCAATACTTTAGCCAGGCAGTCACATAGTCATTCCACTCATATGGTATTGACCAGAGCTAGTTAAATGACCATGAATGACAGCAAGAGGGTAAAGGAGCATAAGCCTATATATATTTAGATGTATAGGAGAAGTGGATATTAATAATATTTACAATATGGTGCTTTTTCCTAATAATGAGACTCACCTTTTTATAATAATAACTTATATATTTGGCCATGGTTTTTGTCTGTCTTCCCTCTAGACTGCAAAGGTTTTGAGATCAGGATCTTTATTTTGTTTTATGACTAATTATTGTTATTGTACCTGACTTACAGTGAGCACTCAAATAAATTGTCCAATCAATGAACAGATGACATGGGGGGATGTCTAATAGGATTCAGACAGTGAGCCATTTAAATTAGATTAATAGGAAGAAAAACACACAGATTCAGTCATTATTTATTCATTTAGCCTGGGAGAATTAGACAATTACACATTTATTGAGTACCTGTATTTTCGAAGGCTTGCAAAACTGATTGCATCAATATAATCACACCTCGGATTTACAGTATCTGCCCATACAGAAGATTGGAAAATACTAGAATCTTGTCATCTAATGATAAAGGGACAGCGATTACCTGTTTTATGAATGCTTCCTTCTTTTTCAAGACAATTCACACTTGGACTCCTCTCAATAGCAATCTCCCTAGGAGAACTTAAAATATGATTCAATTTACACACAAGCTCTAAGGAATACATCTAAAAAGTCAACCGTGGTTGTAATATTGCTTTGGCTCTATAGCTGTTCTCAGTGGGGGTGAGGAAATGGAGTTAAGATTTTAGGAGCCATCTTGGTTCCTCGCAGAACTTCATCCCATTTCTAAACTCCCTCTAGTGTCCAAAACAGATAAAGTCCACTGGTATTGATAGTGAATAGACAGCCACCAATTTGAAAAGTGCAAATGAAAGATTTAAATATTTTTAAAAAGGCAGGAGGAATCTTAATTGCAAACCACGTTAAAGATGAGAGTTCTGAATTTTCTCAAACACGAAAAGATATCTGAAAGGAAATAAACACAAATGGCCCACACACACTTCCATGGAGAGAACCTCCTTTGATTTTAATGAAAAAAAATTGCATCCAGTATATGCACATGGTTAGAAATTCAAAGAGGAAGGCACAAAGCAGACTTAAAATCCTTCCTTCTCTCCACCTCCAGTCGTACTCCCCTAAAGTAATTCTTATTGAAGTCTCTCATGATTAATTTCAGGAAAAGCAGACAAACAAAATTATAATACATCTTCCAACATGCATGGATTTAAATATAATGTTGCCCTTAAAATTTTTATATAAAAGGCACAGCTGGGTGATTATAGATAACAATAATGTATTGTACATTTCAAACAGCTAGAGAATGCATTTTGAAAATTTTTAGCATAAAGAAATGGTAAACGTTTGAGAAGATAGGTATGTTTAATCTGATATAAGCATTGTACAATGTATGCATGTACTGAAATACCACGTTACCCCATTAATTTGTTCAATTTTCATGTATCAGTTTTCCAACTTTTATTTAATTTAAATTAAAAAACAAGTGTAGCTCCCTTCAGATCCTTTAGTAAAATATATTTAGTGAACTTTCAAAAATTTATATAAAAGATGGAATTATATAAAACATTTTGTACCTCGTTGTCTTCACTTGTTCTGAGGAATATTTCCACATTTCCACCTACAAATGCACCTACTGTTTTGACAGTTACATAGTATTCCTCCACTTGGTTGCACTCAAATTTGTTTTTCTACTTCCATATGGATAGATTTTACTACTAGAAATAATACTGCATTGATTGAACATTCTTGCTTTGTTTTTGTTTTGTGGTACTAGGATGGAACCCAGGGGCATTCTACCTCTGAGCCACACCCTCAGCCCTATTTTATTTTTTTATTTTGAAATAGGGTATCACTAAGGTGCAGAGGACCTCACTAAATTGCTGAGACTGATAGCAAAACTGTAATCCCCCTGTCTCAGCCTCCCAAGTATTGGGATTATAAGTATGCGCCACCACGCCTGGCTCATTGAACATTCTTGTACCTGTGTTTCTTAACAAATTTTCTGGGTGTAACCAAGTATAAATAGAAATTTCTGAGTCAAAGGGTACCAGTCTTACAATTATTAAAATATTATTGAATTCTCCTCCAAAGTAGCTGCACCAACTTATTTTTATAGGTACTAGCTACAAAATAATTTACTGCCTATTTTGGAATCTTATAAATGAGACATTGTAATTGAGAAACAAAGAAATACCTAGTTAATTTCAAAACGTAAGTCTGAATTTTTTTGGTTTATAACAGGTTTTACCTGAAGTTTTAATAAGAGAAGTCTTGCTTTAGAGCATTTATTTAGAATTTAGGTACTTCAGTCTATATAATCCTAGGTGGACCCTTGGTATAATAAGGTATATGATTGTCTTTATTATGCAAAGTTATAGACTTTTAAACATGAAGATGCTTTTAACTTTTCAACAAATAACAGCTCTTGACATTAATTTAACTGAAGACATGGCTAAGCAGTGATAAGAAACACAGTTACAAACAAGGTAGGATTATCTCCCTTGCATTTTACATGAAGTAGCAAAATATCTCTATTCAAACTAAAAATGTATCTACTGGGAATTAAAAGCTAATCATGTCACATATACTTTGGAAAATCTTGTTTTGGTTAAAAAAAATCTTAATTTACTTGGCACCAAATGAATTTTTTTGGAGCATGCCAATTTGAGTGTCTGCAGATTTCATACTTCTAAAAATCGCATATTACTTTGCTGTGTGCATATACTCATTTGTACCCACTGTTGTGTGCCTTTATTTTTGTTAAATTCGAACACTGAAATAAACTGCCTAATCACTACATTATTGAAGTCACTATGAATATTTATAAGTGAAATGGCATGAAGCTTTAATTAAAGCAGCTTTATACGATTTTTGTTTGTAAATATCAATAGAAGTCCACCTGATAACATCATCCACTGCATACACTAGAATTCAGAAAGCAGAATAAAGGCCGCTGTTAGAATGTTGTACAGATAATCCCCACACACTTATTCTCATATGCAACAGTCAAACGAAACTGTCAGATAATACGAGCCAACTTATTTACCAGTTGCCTGAGAAACTCACAGTTATAAGCTGCATGTCTGAAACTGAAATACTTCAAAACAGATGTTATAAGACATCCTGTCTCGGTCAACATCCTCACTGCCGTCATCCAAAACAACGGACCACACAACTTAGAGGAAGGAAGATTTGCTCATAGTATTTGGAGATCTTGGGTTCAGTCCATGTGAGGCCAGGGTCTGTGGATCTCAGGGCATGGCAGTGGGAAGAAGAGAGGGAGAGAGCAAGGGCTCTGCTCTCACATCCTGGAGGCTGCATGCAAGAGACAGCAGACAAGCAAGGAGATCCAAAGACAAAAGCACAAGCTCTAAGATCACACCCTGTGAGGCCCAGTTCTCCAGCCACACCCCACCTGTCTAGGTTACCACCCAGTAAATCCATTACAATGAATTTGTCCACTGGTGAGATTACAACCCTCGTGATTTAATTATATCAGCTCTGAACATTAATACCCGAGCTCTTCAGAGGACATTCTACAGCTAACCATAGCACATTCACTCATGAATCTGTCTACTCACAAATAGGTCTATCAACTGTATTGATCTGGTAGGGCTGCCAGAACAAAACATCGCTGACTGCGTGGATTAAACACCAGACATTAATTTTTTTCTTGCAGTATCGGAGGTTGGAAGTCCAGACTCAAGGTGTCGGCAGGGTTAGATTCATATTTTCTTTCTCTCTGTGCTTCTCTCTCTCTCTCTCTCTCTCTCTCTCTTTCTCTCTCTCTCTCTCTGTTTCTTTGGTACTGAAGATTGAACTCAGGGGACTCTACCTCTTTTTTATTTTATTTTTCTTATTTTGAAACAGGGTCTTTCTAAGTTGCTGAGGCTGTCCTCAAACCTGTGATCCTCCTTTCTCAGCCTTAGAAGTACTGGGATTGCAGGCATGCGCCACCATGCCTGGTTAGGTTTGGGTTCTCTCAAGGCCTTTCTCCTTGCCTCACAGCCACCTTTTTGCTCTGTCCTCATGTGGACTACCACTGTGAGCATGCCACCCTGAAGTCTCTCCGTGTGCCCCAATCTCTTCTTATGAGGGCATGAGTCAGAGCGGATTAGGACCCACCCGCATGACCTCATTTAACCTCAATAATTGTTTAAAAGGCCCTCCAAGGGTAGTCATCTCCTGAGGTACTGGAGCAATGTGCAAGTATCAGATGTACAGTGTGGACTATGAGTCTTAGGTAATTTTGTTGTTGTTCAGAATAAGTTAACCTATATTAGATACCTGAAGTTTTTCTAAGGATCAAAGAGTGAACTGGGAAAAAATGATGATGGCATATATAAAACCACAGGGTATTGCATAAGATAATTTTTGTTTTCATCAGGAGCACGGTGATATTTTGGGGGATCAAAAATGCCACTGGAGCAGTCTGGCATGCAGGAGGACATTCTGACTGGGTCATTTTGACAGCAATGACATTTTGACGTGATCAGATTATCTAGACCACATAAAGCAGCTCCTTCAAAGCATAAAAGCCCCTGTTTCATTACCAAATGAACTGTGCAAAGTTGACCTCCCGGACTGCTCCCCATCTTAGAGCACTATGACTCCTTGCCCCTCCCCCTTGCTGGCCTATCCCCTGCATGTACATTTCAGTGTTAAGCCATCTTTATTCTTACTAATTTAACCAATAATAAGTGGGCATGGTGGTAACATGCCTGTAATCCCAGGACTTGGAGGCTGAGATAGGAGGATCGCAGGTTTGAGGCTGGCCTCAGTAAATTAACAAGACCCTCAGGAACTTAGTGAGACCCTGTTTCAAAATCAAAAGTAAAATGGGCTGGGGTACGTGTCCTTCAGAAGTATCATGACCCTGGGTTCAAAACCCAGCATCAAAACACAAACAAACAAAAAACCAAAACAAAACAAAATAAAAACAACAACAAAAAGTACTTCGCCACTGTAATAAAGATAGAATGAAGTGTTAAAGATTCTTGGCAGGCTTTCCATTACATTTTCTCACCCGCACTGCTAGATGTGTAGTGTGGTTCTATAATAATCCGGAATCCTTCAAAACAAGGTTTTCCAAGGAAGTAGCAGTCAGGTGAACCACAGCTCAGTGCAAACGTAAGATTCTGAACCAAAGACTAATTCTGGACTAGCCACAAATCAAAACCACAAACAACTTTGACACCTTTCACAGCAAACTGTCAATTACAAATTGACACTAGCAAAATCTTTAGATCACCCTTCTGCCTACAAAGAAAATACAATAAAACACAATTTCAGAAAATGGTGCTCATTAGAAATTTGACAAAGGACTGATGGATAGAATATATATCACAACCGACCTGAGGAAAGCTGGAGTATCATTCCTAGAAACTTTTACAATAAACCACCGCATAAGCCACTGTGTGAATTGTGCATACGTGGGCTGGCAGTTTTGGAGTCCTATGCTGCAGTAGCCCTAAGCCAAGATTCCTGCACTGTGGGCTTAAGACTAGACATTTAAGTATCTGCAAACCCTTACGTTTCTTGCTTGCTTGCTTCTTAGTGCGGTTCTTTTTTATTTTTTTGTACTGGGGATTGAACCCAGGGACATTCCACCTCCAAGCTACACCCCCAGCCCATTTATTTATTTATTTATTTATTTATTTATTTATTTATTTATGTTTTGTAACAGAGTCTTGCTAGGTTGTTGAGAGTCTTGATATGTCACCAAGGCTGGCTTCCAACCTGTGATCCTCCTCTCTCAGCCTCCAAGTACTAGGATTACAGGTGTGCATCACCACACCCAACCAGTGTGGTTCTTTTTTTTTTTTAAGAAATTAATAGACACATAATTGTACATATTAGCTGTGTGTGGAGGCCCACATCTGTAATCCGAGTACTTGGAAGACTGAGACAGGAGGATCACAGGTTCGAGGCCGGCCTCAGCAGCATAGCGAGACTCATAGCAACCCGGAGAAACCCTGTTTCAAAACAAAAAAATAAAAAGGGCTGGGGATGCAGCTCCAAGGTTGAATACCCCTAGATTCAATCCCTACGACCACAAAGAATTGCACACAATAATGGGGTATAGGTTGTTATACCAATACATATGTGCAATGTGTAAATCAAGGTAATTGGCATATCTGTCAATTTAAACACTTATTATTTCTTTGTGTTGGGAACATTTAAAATCCCCTTTACTAGCTATTTTGAAATGTACATTTAATTGTTGCTAACCATCGTTGCCCTACTGTGTTGTAGAGCGTTGAGATTATTCCTCTTATTCAACTGCATCCTAGCTTCAAAGTGTAAAAGCTGGTACCTGTTAGCCACCGTCTCCACATCCTCCCTTCTCTCCCTTCCTGCGTAGCAGACTCTGGGCGCCACCATTCTACTCTCTCCATCGATTAGATCAACTTTTTTTAAGCTTCTATATACAAGTTGGAACATGCAGTATTTGTCTTTTCTGTGCCTGACATTTCACTTAACATAATGTCCTCCAGTTCCATCTATGCTGCTACACGTGACAGGATTTCATTACTCTTTCAGTGTGGGTTTGAGCAGGACAAATCTGACAAGCAACATCTATAGGAAAAACTGCACATCTCTAGTTTAAAGTGATGGAAAGATTTCATGCACCAAGACTTTTCCTGTATGCCTTTAACCAAAGGGGGGATTGTCTAAAAATTAAGAAGGGAATGCTAAGCCAATGTTACTTCGTTGGTCATTTATAAATCAGTTGACTCCAGGGAAAATTTTATGACAAAGTTCAGCCACAATATGTTTAATTTCCTTTTTCTTTTTCTTCTTTTCTTTTTTGTGGTGCTGGGGATTGAACCCAGGGCCTCATGTGTGCTATGCAAGTGCTCTACCTTTAAGCTCCACACCAGCCCCGTAATGTGTTTAAAAATTGAAACATGCCTTGGTGTACTTATTTTTGCTTTTAGAGAGCTCCGAATGCAAGCGCAGAAACAGGAATCTTTCTCCTCATCTGAAATGACACAGCTTTGCTTCCCCACACACCCTGAGGGTCTGCAGATCCTGCAGCGCACAACCTCAAGGGCATAGACCGGCCTTGTTTGTTCCTTACAGAAAAATGCTTCATCCTGTGTCTGCCAAGTCAGGTCATGCCTGCCCCCTTTTGATCCTTCGATTGTCTCAACTTAAGTCTCTCTGGACCTAATTTAAGGAGCCAGAAAAAACGTTCCTCCCAAATGTGTCTCCCAGCTTCTTCTGGGAGGGTTCAAAGGCCTGTCCCAGGATGCAGGGCCTACTGTCTCATCTTTCTCTGCTCTGTCCTTGTCCTGTGCTGGCTCCACAAGATGCCTGTGTGACAGATGACCCTGTGCCAGCCGTGCCTGCAGGGATCCAGACTGCCTCCCCTGGAAATTGTAGGGATTCATCCCTGCAGCTGCAAAAGCACCCAGCTGGCCCTTCTAATCCTGCCCATCTCTGGCAAAGCTAGGTGCAACATTTAGCAAGACTTCCTGAAGGCTTGGGAGAAGAAGGGGGAGGGGAGGAGAGGGTCTTCCAAACCACCACCCCTCCTGAAAAAGCACACAAGAAGCATTAAGACATTACCCACATACGAGGCAATAAAAATACTCTTAACAACGAAGGATCTGCTATTACATGGACCCCATTAGAAATCAGAAATGAAGAGAAGTTGGGGAAAATCCCACATATTTATATTCTAGGAAATAAAAACAGAAACCACCATCAGAATTATGAAATTCATAGCACTAAATGAATAATGGCAGAGCAGTAGATGTCAAAGCATAAGAGATGTAGCCAAAGCAGTGTGTGTGTGTGTATGTGTGTGTGTGTGTGTGTGTGTGTGTGTGTGCGTGTGTGTGTATTACTCAGGATTGAACCCAGGGGCATTCTGCTTCCAAGCTATACCCCCAGCCCTTTATATTTTTTGTTTTGAAACAAGGTCTTGCTAAATTTCTGAGGGCCTCACTAAGTTGCTGAGGCTGGTGGCAAACCTGCAATCCTCCTGTCTCAGCCTCCCAATACTGGGATTATAGGCGTGCACCACCATGCCCGGCTTTGGATTCAGTTTTGAGTGTGCGTTCTCACCTATCTTTATGTGAGAGTTATGGATTTTTCATATTCTGAAAAGAAAAAGAGAGGTCTTCATTTTCTCCTGGTTGCTTTTGGTTGGATTTAGGGAATTTCAGAGGTAAAAGAGATGTCTTTAAACCACTATCTAAAACTGGGAGACCCCAGCCTTATTTTAGTAATCCAAAACTGTAAGGAATAAGCATTTTCTACTTCACACCTAAGTAATTTGTCACAGGGAGTCGGTGTCAGATATTGTAACTTTGGAGTCATTAAGAAAATTAGCAGAATATACTGTGAGTTAGGGCTGAAGGTACATTACTACTATTTAAAAAAAAAAGTAGTGTTTTTAAAAGCCAGATCAAAATATTCTCATGTGTGGGTCAAAACAGCCTCCTCACAATGTCCTTGACATTAAAGCAACTGTGTCCAAATGCCATGTGCCTGCTGACAGAATGCTGAGCTGAGTAGTGGAGGGAACCGACTTTCATCTTTAGTGGACAGGAGCATTATATGCCAAAGGAGTTGACTAATCATCTCAAGGTAGGTGTTAAAAAGGTTATTTGTCACATATGCAAATTTTTTCCAGACTCACACTGGGTTTGAACAAAGGGTTTAAAAAAAAAACTATCAGCCATGATTCTGCTCCTGCTTCCCCAGGCACCTGTGAAAACTTCTCTTTATCCTGAATAGTCATAAAAGATGCTTGGAATCACACGTCACTTTCCTACTCTGACTCTGCCTATGGGCATTTTGGAGGGGGTTATTTATTTATTTATTTATTTATTTATTTATTTTGCAGAGTGCATGAGAGAGAGGGTTAATTAAAGTGAGCCTGGTGAGTGATGATTAGCTACAAAGTTGGAAATCAGGCTCCCCACTGAGAGGTTTGCCTGGTTTTAGACATGAGTGATAGGGTAGTTTACACTCAATATGTTCCAAGAGCCACTTGAATCAAAATAACTCCCTTCCTGGTCTTCTGTGCCTGGATTCCCTAAGGTGGTCATTCCTTTCATTATAGGAATTGGAAGGGGATGTTGGAATTAAATAAAAGTCAACATTTATGGTGACGCAAGCGTGGTAGCACATGCCTGGAATCCTAGTACGTGGGAGGCTGAGACAGTAGGATCGTAGGTTCGAAACCAGCCTCAGCAAGTTAGTGAGATCCTCAGCAACCTAGTGAGACCTGGTTTTAAAATAAAAAAATAACAAGGGCTGGGGATGTAATTTGGAGGTAAAATGTCTCTGAGTTCAATCCCTAGTACCACAATAAACAAACAAACAAACAAAAAAAAATCACAGGATTCATGGTGAAAAGGAAAGAGCTTGGTCTGTTGGTAAGACAACTTCCTCAATCCTGATTCTGCTCCTTACTAATTGTTTAGCCTTCACAAGATACTTAACTACTTTGACCCTCAATTTCTCTCTGTATAAAAAATGCTAATAAAGTGGTAATAATAACAGCTGCCTTGTAGAGTTGCCAAGAGTAATAAGTGAAATAATATAATGAAAGTATCTAGCAAAAATGTAGGCTCCTGGGAAATGGTTGTTTTAGAACTTGAAATATCTGGAATAGCACGCTAAGCTACACACATCTATCACCGTCCTTACTTACCAGCTCCTTGGAGAACAGTGTCAGAAAAACGGATAAAACACAAGATTTGAAGAAATGAGAGAAAAAAATTAGTGTGGGTTTGTTTGTTTCTCATAGGAGCTTCTGATCCTCCAAAGATACTCAGGGTGGTATGGCAGGTGACCCCCAGGGCAAAAGGGAAAGTGGTAGAGGATTAGACAAGGCTCCAGGACTGAATCAGATCTCTTGGGTGTGTGTTTGAAGCAAATCACCGAGTCTAAGGGAAGGAAATAGGGGAGAGGGTTGAAACAGCATAGGATGTGAGAGCTGTTTTGTGCAATGGGCAACTCAGAGCCCAAGGAATGAAGTTAGGATGATTGAGCCAGGGACACACTGTTGCCTGTGAAGTACGGCCGCTAGGATGATGGAGCCAGGGACACACTGTTGACACTCCTAGTCCCTACACCCAAGAAGTGTGACACTCCTAGATTTTTTTTTCTCTCTTCTAAGTTCCACCCTGAGCAAAGGTAGGACATTTAAGGAAGCCATTTTAAATTAAGACAGCTCATATGAATGGCTAACAAGTCAACCAGATGAATTCAGGAAAGAATGATCTAATTTCAGATAATCTACCATGCCCAAGGTAACTTGATTTTCTCCATTGAAAATCATCAGGAACATACAGAAATCCTCCCTAGAACTAGTGAGTGAGTTTATCACGATTGTAGGGTACACACACACACACACACACACACAAAATAGTCACTTCTCTATAGTTAAGAACTTAACAATGGCCGGGCGTGGTGGCGCACGCTTGTAATCCCAGTACTTTGGGAGGCGGAGACCGAAGGATCCGGGTTCATGGCCAGCCTCAGCTCTCTCGCTCTCCTTGTCTCTCTCTCTCTCTCTCTCTCTCTCTCTAACCTAGTGAGGCCCTCCGCAACTTCGTGAGACCCTGTTTCAAAAATAAAGTATAAAAAATAGAGCTGGGGGCGTAGCGCGGAGGTAGAACGCCCCCCCCCCCCGTTCAATCCCCGGTACCGCAAAAAAAAAAAAAGAACTTAACAATGGGAAACTCAAATTGAAAACACAATACAATGTATAATTATACTAAAAAATAAAATACTTAAGTGTCAATCTATAAAACATGTACAGGGTTTGTATGCCCCAAACTACCAGATCCTAATTAAAGAAATCAAAGCTCTTAATAAATAAGAGACATACTGTCTTCCCTGTGGATGGCCAGGTTGTCACCTTCCCTGACATTGCTTGAAAACCAACGCTTACTTACAAAATGTGCCAATGTGCATGTGGCATAGACTTACATAATTATGCTCATAATATACACGTTTTAGAAATCTTTACTGTCTTTTATAATGAGTGACTCTCTTTACTGTCTTTTACAATGAGCTGCTTCTTCCTGGTGATTCAGGACATGTTCATCACATCCTAAGCTTAAAAAAGTAGCTTTAGCCAAATCCCTTCTTCCATGGCTGTCCATTTCTTCATCTCTAAAGTGAGGTATTTAACATTATGATTCCCCTACCTGCACATCGTGCACCCTCCAAGGCTGAGAGCTTTGTAGATGGTTGTGCACGTTCATAATGGTTAGCCATGAAAATGTACCGACAGGATGGCATACATTAGTATCCGAGAGCATGGCCTTGACGTTGCCATAGCAATACCAAGTACACATCTGCAACAAGGTCCACAGGAGGTGACGCATCCCGGTCGGCAGGATTAGACTTTACTTTGTATGATTCCAAGAAAAAGTATTTTTAAAAGCAAATGAATAAACATTCCCATCAGAAGAGTAAACCTCAGGCAAGATGGGAAATGATTCAAAATATCACATTTTCATCACAGAATGGCAACGATGGAATAGACTGTGCAAGTCTTCTTGCTTTTGCCTAGAACAGTTAAAAAAAAAAAAAACAACCAAATCAGCAAACAAAAACACAAGTACTGGAGCCAAAGAGGGAAATTATGAAGTTTAAATGAGGCTTTCAGAAAATCACCTTTCTCTATAATTAATTTCCTCTGATACAAGTTTCTTTTGCCAAATACATATTCTTTCCTTCAAAAAGCATATATAAATATTGATAGGAACATGAAGTTCCGAGCATATTTAATGTAACTAGGACAATGACTGGCACTTCTCAGATGCTTAGCAAATATTATTCCCTTTCCTTAGCACATTTTATCTTCTTACTTATATAAGGTTTGCATTGTTGAGATCCGAATATTAATAAAAAGAAAGTTAAGAAATTCAGTGTTCAGGATATGGATTTTCGTTAGTTGTCTAAAGATTAGCATTCGCCAGAAAAGATCTTCCTAAAAGACCTGCGTTAACATCTTAGCAAAACAAAAGCATGGACTTAATTGACTTTTAAAATGGAATTGAATTTTTATTATTGAATATTTCTCAGGCTGTGGGCCACCATTCAAAAAATTAAAGCTGTACTTGCCAAGGTAGAAGATAGAAGAGACGGAAATACATGTATGTGTTCCTATGTCAGTCAGAAAATAACCTACAACCAAATGGATTTTTTAAAAAAAATGATCAATATATTGCGGTTTTCTTCTTAGTTTTAAACCTTATGATGAATTAAAAATAAATTTAGTAAATCAAAGGCTCCGATTAATTGATTTTAGTTGATTGATGCGTCACCATGTCATAATAGCCAAATATCTTTCTTCCTGGTAAGACATGGCAACAAACACTAAGACAGCTAATTAAATCTAAAATAAACTTGGTTTTCACTCATCAGATCTATTTACTAATTATTGATTGTATTTTCTTACAAAGAAACCAGCTTTGATAGAAATAGTATTTATTAAGTTCACTTTTTTTGTTATTGATTGACTTTTATTCCTAAGGTAGAACTTGCATTAAATAGAAAATGAGAATTGATTAGAATAGTGCAAATAGTTTGAATAGAATTTGTAAATTCTCTCTTGGGACTTAAAGTCAAAAGATCTTTAAATAGATCTCTACTTAAAGGCAAAGTAGATCCTTAAGTTAAACACACACACACACACACACACACACACACACACACACACATACACACACTGCTGAGGAGCTCTAGGGTGAATGACCCAGATATTTAATTTTTTATCTAATTTTTATTGGTGCACTGTAATTATACATCATAGTGAGGTTCAGGGTGATAGAAGCATACATGCACACAGCACTTGGATGTTTCCCTCCAGTTCCCACCCAGGCCCTTTCCCTTCCCCATACATAATAAAATATTAAAATTGTTATTGATAATTTTATATATGAACATAGGATTATTTGAACTGTTAATTATTTTTTAAAAGACTTACATTTTTAAACTCTTTTTAAAATAATTTTATTAGTGCATTGCAATTATACATCATAGTAAGATTCAATGTGATACAAACATATATGCATACAGCTCTTGTTGTATTTACTTTCATGTCCTTCCGTGCTCATGCCTCCTCCCTCTCGTACATGTTAGGAAAAGTGGTAGTAATACCTTCATATATTGCCATAGTACTATTTGAACTGTTTCTTTTAAGACGTAGAAATATTGTCCTTTTTTGTTGTTGTTGTTCAGAAGGATTTATACGGATTGGAAATTTTCCAAGTATGGCTAACTGAATGTTTCAAAACAACAGAAATATCATAGAGCATTTCAGTAAATAAGCTTTTAACCCTCTTCATGTAAGATATTTAGGTAAAGAATAATTTACAAAATAGAAATGAAGGTTTTATTAGAACTGAGAGTACTTTTTTATTAGAATCGAGAGTATCCTATTAAACCATTTTTCTGTCTCCAGTCAGAGGAGGCAGGAATGGCTTTATGAGCCAAAGTTGATTTAATCTACTGGGCTCAGCCACCAGCTGAAAGGATCTAGTCAGTTACCTAAACATAGCCAGGAACTAGGAAATATATTCTAAAATTCCTTAGACCAAGAAATTAAAATCAAAACAGAAATCACAAAATCCTCTTATATACTTAATCAGCATACTCAATTTACATAAGAAAAGATTTACAGGGCCTATTTACTTATCTTTGATCAGGGAAGAATTCACAGAAGCTTTGAATCGTGAACCACAGGAATTTCAGTAATTGAATTCAATTACTTAGAGTGGAACTAATAACAACAAAAAATAATGATGATGATGATGGTGGTGGTGATGGTGCCCTTCCTCCCTTAATGTATTCAAAGTTGTGAAACTGAGTTCTGCAGAGCTGATGGCTTGCTCAGGGCCATGCAATCAAATTCATTTGAGTACCCACTGAATGCTTGACATTCTCTTGGGTACTTGGGTTATATCCGTGGAAAAAAATACACCAAAAAAATCCCTACCCTTCTAGAGCTTACATTTCAGAGAAAACATGAAGATAATGAATAAATATTTGGTGTGTTGGAAGGTAGTAAGTTATAAACAAAAAGAAAAATTAAGCAGGGTAAATGGGGGATAAGATGTGTTGAGGTGAGTTGTGCTGTTAAGTGCAATATTTAGGGTGAGCCCTAGGGTTTGGAAAAGTGATATTTGGACAGAACTGAAGTTCATGAAGGAGTTGTTTATATGAAGTTATAGAATTATAGAGATCGATATAGACTATCAGCCTCTGCTTTAAAGTTTCGCTCTAGGTTTTTATAGAATTTTCCTAGATTTTTATAGATTTCCCTCTCAGGCTTAGGGAGTATTAATGGCAAAAGCCACAAGTCTGGAATGATCCTTGAATATTCTAGAAAACAAGGAAGCCTTGGCTGGCATAGACTGGGAGCCAGGGGCAGGTCTGGAAGGGGTGAGGCCAGGGATGAGCCAAGGCAGGTGAAGATGTCCAGGCTGTTAGAAGGCCTCTGGCTTGTACCCTGGGTGAAATGAGGAGACTTCGGGTGGAGGGAGACATAATTTGACCTACAATTTTAGATCATTCCAGGTTGCTGTTTGAGAACAGACTGTATTGAAGCAAGGGTAAAAACAAGAAGAGTAGTCGGGCATGGTGGCGCACGCTTGTAATCCCAGTACTTGGGAGGCGGAGACCTGAGGATCTGGGTCAGCCTCAGCTACTTAGTGAGGCCCTCCACAACTTAGTGAGACCCTGTTTCAAAATAAAGAATAAAAAATAGGGCCAGAGGTGTAGCTTGGAGGTAGAACGCCCCTGGGTTCCATCCCCAGTACCGCAAAAAAAAAAAAAAACAACAAACAAACAAACAAGAAGAGTAGTTAGGCAGCTACTGCAGAAACCTAGTGAGAGATGAGATAGCCTGGAACAGAGTCAGTGTGTGGCTGTCTTGTGATGTGGAACTGTTAGAAACAGACTTTAGGGGAGTATTAAAAAAGGATTCATGCACTCAAAAGTAACTTGGCAAGGTACTTTACTTCTGCACAGAAGGGTGCATGCACGCCATAAAATCAGGGCAAGCACACCTTGCAGGCAGTCTGGGCTTCCTTTTATCCTCCTGACACATAGCCCACTGCGTCATCCCCCATTGGCTGGGGTGAGACCTCACAATCTAATCCGGTTGGCTAGTTTCCCACTGGGCAAGTTTTTTTCTTTAGAACGAAGGAGAAACAGGAAACCTATACTTCCGAAAGCGGAGCATATAGACATGTGTACCAAAAAGTTACAAAATGGATTCCTAAGCTACTGTGACAAAATGGATACTGGTCAGTTTTTATATGACCTTATATCTTTGATAGAAAAGATCATTTTTCTTTCTTACAGAACTGAGTAGGAATTTCTCGAAGATCGCACATAAGGTGTGCTAAGAGAAAAACTCAGGTGCATTATAACTTTAACAAGTTTATTTAAGCAAACGGTGATTCGTGCATGGGGCAGCACCAGACCACAGGCAGCTCAAGGTTCTGTGGAGAGGGGCCCAAACAGAAACCTTTGATGAAGGATTTGAGAAAATAAGATGAAGACAGTATTAGATGGGTTAAAGTGGAATTCCCTAGTTAGAGGTTAGTTGTCCCCTTTCTTCCTTCCTTCCTTCCTTCCTTCCTTCCTTCCTTCCTTCCTTCCTTTCTTCCTTTTTTTCTTTTTCTTTCTTTCGTTTTATGGTTCAAATCCATAAAAATCTGGGGATTAAATTCAGAAGGATTCTACCTCTGAACTACACCACCAGCCTTATTTTATTTTTTATTTTGAAACATGATCTCACTAAATTGCTGAGGCTGACCTTGAATCTGCAATCTTCCAGTCTCAGTCTCCCAAGTACAGGGATTATGCTACCATACCTGGCACTTCGCAAGTTCTTACGTTTTGTTTTATGTTCACATTGATTTGGGTCTGGGATTGCTTACTAGGAACCCGAGGCACTGGAGCCCAAGGGCCTCTGAATAATGTTAACAACTGCAGAAAGATGGGAGGAGTTACAAAAAGCTGGAAGGACCTTTCTGCCTTTCTCTGAGATGGGTTTTGGGGGAGGGGAAGGAGTTCAGTTTTGGACATGTTGGATCAACATGTCTCCAGGACAATAAAACTTGGGAATAAAGGTTGAGAATCTTTAATTGATTGTAGAAGGCTGGGCTAGTGATAGAAATTTCAGGCATTGGCATATTGATGACATATCAGTCACTCTTTAGTGAATGGTAGAACGAGAATTCAAACTTCGCTGGCTTACCTTTAGTCTCCTGGAATTCATCATCATTTTTCCCAATTAATAACCATTCAGAGAGCAGTGTTTGGCTCTGAATTCCTGGCTTCTCCACCCCATCAATATCTTCTAATGAAGAAATCGCAAACCTATGAAGAAAAAGCTAAACAGCAGCAGAAGTTACATTCTTATAAGAACCCTACTGGCAAGCAATTCATGCACTTTCACCGGGAATTTGGAGTTTGCTTAGAAGTTTAAGATCAGTCAACCTGCTTCCCGGAATTCATATTCTGATTTATAGTTTTTAATCTTGAAGCAAAAATCCAAACGGACTGCACAGAAACCCACTGTGCTCTGCCGCCAGCCTGCAGGAATGGGGGTGACACGGCCGCCCTGCTTCACTCCAAACCTGCGCTGATGGAGCTGTGGAAATACTAAAGAAGCACATCCCCATCAGAGGAGCCATCAGCCACTGACCATGTCCCCAGCCTGGTGGAGACCCCTCTGTTTAGAGTAGGACCCTGCCATTTGGCTGGGTTGTGGGGAAAAATCTTCACTATCTTCGCTGATACCGCATAGCACAGTGTCAACATTTATTTTTTATAATAAGGTAATTTGGAAGAAAAAAAATGAGCTGTTGTTGGCAGCTTCTTTTTCCACCTTGGCTTGCAGGACAAAGAGCTGGGTCATGGTGTCTGAGAGCTTTGTGAGAGGCCACCCTGACACACCATGCCAAAGGGAGAGAAAGTGGAGCGCAGCAGGGCTTGGACTGGGGTGCGGCTGACTCTAAGAGAAGTTAGTTTTTTCCAAGATAGAGGTGGCTGGGACCCTGCAATTTCTGCTTGAGTGCCAAGCCCTCTGAGCCCCTTGGTTGGTGTATAGAGCCCTCCAGAGAGGAGGGCAGTTCTCCAGAGACAGGCCTGGAGAGCTTGGGACCTGCACACTAATGAGAAGTCCAGAAGTAAAGATGGTTCAGCTTGAGACGGGCAGAGAAGTAGCAGATCTCACTTCCCAGTGTGCACGGACAAGGCTCAGAGCACTTCAGGGGTGAGCAGCATGGCCTGCAGCCCAGAGAGCCCGTCTCCAAATGTTCTAACTTGTGTGGGACCTCTCGGTTTGTGCCCAACCTTGGAGCAGGCAGAAGCCCATGAACATGTCTGAGATTCAACTTCCTTTTTTTATTTTTTGTGGTAATGGGGATTGAACCCAGGGGCATTCTACCTCCAAGCTACACCCCCAGCCCTATTTTTTATTCTTTATTTTGAAACAGGGTCTCACTGAGTTGTGGAGGCCTCACTAAGTAGCTGAGGCTGGCCGCGAACCTGGATCCTCCAGTCTCAGCCTCCCAAGTACTGGAATTACAGGCGTGTGCCACCACGCCCGGCTTCAACTTCCTTTTGACTCATGGGGCCTGGGAGACACAGAAGTGATTTTACAGCCATCAAAGAATGTGGCATATCTTCCCTCATGTGTTGTGTTGCAAAGTGCATTCATCCTCCACACAAGATCCCTCAAAAATCTGTTGAAATCTATTTCTCTGGTTCTATTTCTCATGATTTCCTTTCTGCATCTCTCCCTCCCCAACTCTATACTTCTCCAGTCTTTTTAATGCATGATTCAATTTTATACATCCATACTCCTGGTATACCTTCAAATGTTGCCTCCTATTCAAGTTTCTCAAACTACATATGTCTTTGGGCATTTTCACTTACGTGTTTATTTTAACAGTTTTATAATGAGCATATAATATTAAGCTCTGCACACGTTTATGATCCTGACTAATATTATTAGTCACTTCACAGCTGCAACCAAATATTTTTTGTCTTTCTGGACCTATTGCATAGATTAGCGTCTCCCTCATTTCAAGGCTCAGTGAACATGTTTTGTTGTTGGTTTAATGAACTATCTATAAAGGCATGGCAAGGAAATGAAAGTCATACAGGTTGGGAAAAAATTAAATTATCCCTATTTGCAGGTGATTTGATTTTCTTCAGTGAAAATCATCGGGAACATACAGAAATCCTCCCTAGAACTAGTGAGTGAGTTTATCGCAATTGTAGGGTACACACACACACACATACACACACACAAAAATAGTCATTTCTCTATAATTAAGAAATTAACAATGGGAAACGGAAATTGAAAACACAATACAATGTATAATTATACTAAAAAATAAAATACTTAAGTGTTAATCTATAAAACATGTACAGGATTTGCATGCCCCAAACTACCAGATCCTAATCAAAGAAATCAAAGCTCTTAATAAATAAGAGACATATTGCGTTCATGAATT
Organism: Glis glis; assembly: GCA_004027185.1. NCBI lineage: Eukaryota > Metazoa > Chordata > Mammalia > Rodentia > Gliridae > Glis > Glis glis. Next base: position 5,142 of record PVJS01001891.1, on the reverse strand, counting down.
GGAAGATGAAACATAGTAAAGATATCCAAACTATCTCCAAATTGATCTTCACTTTTAATGCAATCCCTATCAAAATTCCAACAGGACTCTTTGTGGATAAGCACGAGATGATTCTAAATTTATATGTAAATGAAAAGGAATAAAAATTGACAAAACAAATTTGAAAAAGGAGACTATGTTGGAAAAAATCACACTACCTAATGTTTAGGCTCAAATAGTCCTAGTGGTCAAGTCATGTGGTATTGGCAGAAGAATAAACACATAAATCAAGAGAATAAAACATAAATTTCAGTATAGACCCACCTAAGTACTACCAAATGGTATTTGACGAAGATGCAAAAGCAAATTAATGAAAGAAAGACAGTCGTTTCTTTCAATAACTAATACTGGAAGAATTGGAAGATGACAGGCAAAACAAGACTTAAACCTCACACTTGATACAAAAATCTACTCGAAGTAGATCATGGATGTAAACGTCAACATAAAATGTTAAGCTTTTAAGAATAAAACTTCATTACTAAGAGTTAGGCAAAGACTTCTTAGAATGACACAAAAGGCAAAATCCATAAAATAAAATTTGATAAATTAGACTTCATCAAAACTAAAAAAGAGGTAGATTACCCTTGGGTTCAATCCTCAGTACCACCAAAAAAAAAAAAAAAGGAGGATAAAAAGAAAAACCATAAAACGGGGGAAAATATTTACAAACCATGAATCTGACAAAGTACTTGTATCTATAACATATATAAATAGATATGTATGTATATATGTTATACATACAACTCTCAGTACAAAAATAAGAAAACAAAAATTGAATGGATGATGAGAAATAGATTTGAATAAACACATAACAAAGGGAGATAGAGAGATACAAAATAAGCACATAAAAATGTATTCAACATCATTAGCCATTGGGAAAATGCAAATCAGAACCCTAATGAGATATCAGCTTGAATAGTGAAAATAAAAAGTAGTGAATAAAAATAAAAAAGTGCTGAATATTGTTAAGAAGCTGCATCGGTCATACATTGCTGGTAGGAATTCAAATGGCACAGCCATCCTAGAAAATAGTTTGGCTGTTTCTTAAAAATTAAACATATGCTTATCACACACCCCAACAATCATCCTCCTGGATCTCTAACCTGAAGAAACAAAAGCTTATACACACACACACATACACACACACACACACACACACACATACACACAACACACACACACACACACACACACACACACACACACATTCTCTACAAATGCTCATAACAGCATTATTCATAATAGCCCAAACCAGACAAATGTTCTTCAACTGGTGAATAAATAAATAAATCATAAATAATAAATAAATAATAACAATGAATACATAAATAAATTCTGGTACATCCATGGAATGAAATACTATTCAGTAATGAAAAGGACAAACCATTAATACATACCACACAGGGATGGATCTCAAGGAAATTATATTTGGCGTAAAAAGCCAGTCTCAAAGTATTACATATTGTATTATTTCATTTATAAAACATTCTCAGAATGGCAAAAGCCTGGTGATGCAGCAGAGATCAGAGGTTGCCAGGTGTGGGGACTGCGGAAGCAGTGTGTGTAGTAAGAGATAATACGGGATGGGTGTGGGTGTGCGTGCGTGCGTGTGTGCGTGCGTGCATGAGTGTGTGTGTGTATGTGTACGCATACATGTGTTGGGGCTGGATGGTTCTGTTTCCCGACTATGTTAAAGGTTTCCTGAGTCTACACATGCAGTAAAGTTTCATAGAACTATACTAGACAAGAGTAAATTGCAAAAACTGGTGGAAAAGGCCTATATCAAAGTCAGTAGCATTGTACCAATATCAATTTCCTGTTTTGATAATGTGCTGTGGCTATAATTATGTAAGATACTATCATTAGGAGAAGCAGGATGAAAGTTACATGAGAACTCTCACGTAGTAACTTTTATAAATTCTCCTGAGTCTTAAAATATTTTAAAATAAAACTTTATCTTTGTAAAAGTTCAAAAAGATTAGGGAATCTCTGAACTTTCTTGTCAATTCTGCTGTGAACATAAAACTGCCTTAAACATACAAAGTCCGTTTTAAAGAAATAAAGTGAAAGTACAGAAAGTAAAGAAATAAAGCTTCAACAACAATTAAAAAAATATGAAGGACCTTGTCCCCCAGATAGTAAATGTTGATAGCAATATATTTGTCTTATATTTCTCTAAAAAGAGGCTCAAATTACATAACAATATAGGTCCCAGAAGTACATGTCTGTCTTCTGATAACAACCCATTCACAACACATGAGCAGAAAGTTCTTGTAAACATGGCAAGAGTTCCATCCTGGAATCGCATTTTCACAAATATCTGCAGGTCGATTCTGACCATCAGCCTCTGCTCAGGTGATCCATTTAAGAATGTAGTACGTGGATTGTAATGGTCAATGAGCCCCGAGAATGTGGACCTTCAAATCCACTCCTGTGAGGCCCAAGAATTACTGTTGCCATTGACATAACTTAGTCTCAGGAGAGTTTGGTTAAACCTCTAAGAAATGTCCACAATCACAAGATAGAAGGACAATCACAAGATAGAGACAGCTTTTTACAAGACTTCCTCCCGAGCCTTTGCCCATGCTGTTTCGATCCCCATGCATTGTTCTAGATGGTGTTAGAAGCTTCTTTGGCTTTTTACAGAAAGTTTCCACTAGTTAACAAGCAGAGGTATTTAAAAAGCCTCTTAGCAAAGATCAGGCTGTCTTAACATATATTCACACCATTATAGGAGACTCTATCTATCTCCCAAGGAACTTATTTATTTATTTATTTATTTGTTTATTCGTTTATTCATTTATTTATTTAGCGGTACTGGGGATTGAACCCAGGGGCATTCTACCTCCGAGCTACACCCCCAGCCCTATTGTTTTTTTTTTGTTGTTGTTCTTTATTTTGAAAGAGGGTCTCACTAAGTTGCAGAGGGCCTCACTAAGTAGCTGAGGCTGGCCACAAACCCGGATCCTCCGGTCTCAGTCTCTCAAGCACTGGGATTACAAGCGTGCGCCACCACGCCCAGCTCCAAGGCACCTATTAAAAAATATCTCAGATCCAAGAAATGAAGGTAAAATTCCACCCAGATTCAGCCAAAGAATCAATTTATTTGAAAGCTAGAACCATAACTTCACCTAGAGGAGAAAATCTTGAAGAAAAATTGAACTACATTTATCATGTAAGGTGCCCTTGAGTTCTTACACAGACCCCATTTGTTACAAATTCCGCTGGTGCTGAAGCTTAGTTTTAAAGAGAAACGTGGAGGGGACTTAAAATAAAAACCACTCATATCAAGTATCCACGCTTGATCAATACTAGGCTGGGAAGAAGTTCTTAAAAAACTTCACTTTCTCCAAGCTTGACGGCAGCGGGGGTTTGAGGTTACTGCTCTCCTCACTCTGGCGAAGGCCACCCGTCAAGCGACAATAAAAGGAAAACACATTTAGTGCTCGAGTTTCTAGTACATTAAATAGACCCTGAACTCAAGGAAATGGCCATCAGAATTTATAAAGCCCTTCAAAAATAGTCCATGTCCTTTTCATACACTGGGCTTCGTCAAGAAAATAAGATGACATGAAATCAAAACATTTTGGTATCAACTTGTTCAGCTCTCGTAGTGATTCTAGAGCAAAATTCTTCTAAAAATAGAGTATATGGTCTTTACAAGGACACTTAATTCTTCTCCCCATGTTTTTCTTATCCAAAATAATATTTACCCAACTATAACCTTGTCTGCTAGAAAATGCTGCTTCATCACCCTAGAGCACCCATGGAGATATTTCTCCAAAACATCTGAAGTTATTGACTTTTTACTTAGAATGTAAAGAAATCACTGATTTACAAACCTGTATGACTATGTTACAATAAAATGGGCTACTCTTTCAGATTCTTGATGATTCTTCACTTTAGCCTATGAGCTATATTTACCAGGTGAAACTGAACTACCAATTTATTTTTTAGTTTGAAACAGGGTCTCACTAAGTTGCGGAGGGCCTCACTAAGTAGCTGAGGCTGGTCGTGAACCTGCGATCCACCTGTCTCAGTTTCCCAAAGTACTGGGATTACAAGCGTGTGCCACCACGCCCATCTGCACCAACTTATAAATTTTTTCTATACAAGAAGACCTTGTATCATTGTAGGAGCCACGGTTTGCTATTACCTCTCTGTCCACATCTTCACAATCTGTGTCTGGCACTCTGGGATATCATGCTTAAAAAAAAGAAATCAAACTCCCTTGAATATATTATCCTCAATATAATTTGGAAGTCTTGTCTTTAGTGCTTATAATTGTGCCTATGTGTGTAATCCTACAATGGCTGTTGACCTTACACATATTATATTTGCTTGAGCTGTTGTTACTGAAAACAACGACCTGCCCCTACAGTTTACCAAGTTGTATGATTGTTTTTCTAGGCGCACAGTGGAGGGAATGTCTGGGGTTGAGTAAGGACAGAGTCATGAGACAAACATGTCATAGGTCTTTGTTTTGCACATCACCCTCATATCAGATGTAGCACATTTTGGAACTGTTCATAACACAAATGAATGTTCAGTGGAAGTATGATCCCAAAGTGTTGCAGAGTTTCCTGGTGTTCTAGAAGTAACTGTGGTATCGAAACAGCTGCAGAGACACTGAGCATGTTCCAGACCATGCACTGTACTCCAACAGAAGCATGTGCTTCTCCTGAGGAATGGCCAAGCAACTTGGTGAACATCATCAGTTCCTGACGCTCTAAGAATTCATCATTTTAGTTTAGTTCTAAAGCCCCATATGCATATCCATGTTTATAGCAGCACAATTCACAGTGGCCAAATTATGGAACCAACCTAGGTATCCCCCAACAGATGAGTGGATTACAAAATTGTGGGAAATGCACACAATGGAATTCTACTCAGTAATAAAGAAAAACAGAATAACATCATTTGCAAGAAAGTGGAAGGATCTGGAGAACATTATGTTAAGCGAGATCAGTCAATCACAAAAAAAGAAGGGACATATGTTTTCATTAATATGTGCAACCTAGGGAGTAGTGGGGACACACAAGGTACTCCAGTTGATAATGGAGAACCCTCAGTGGGGCAAGGGAAGTGGTACAAGGGAAGGGG
>PVJS01001890.1:0-90872 GCA_004027185.1 Glis glis | reverse complement strand
TTCCTTGGTGTGTGTGTGTGTGTGTGTGTGTGTGTGTGTGTGTGTGTGTGTGTGTGTGTATAGTACTGGGGATTGAAAACAGAGGTGTTCTACCTCAGAGCTACAGCCCTTTTAATTTTATATTTTGAAATGGTCTTCCTAAGTTACCCCCAATGGCCTCAAACCTGCCGTCTTCCTGCCTCAGCCTCCTAAGTACTGGGATTACATGCGTAGGTCACCACACCTTGCTCTGGTTTTATTCTTTTTATTAAGAATTACAGTTTTAGGGAAGCAGTTCATACAACCTTAAAAGTGGACAAGAAATATTTTTGGCACTCTGGTATCACCTTATCCCAAGACATAGAACAATCAGGATGACAAATAGTTCTCGCTTTTTAATGGCATTTATAACTTTCAGTTACATTACTACTTTTATCTTATCTTTCTTCAGCTATCAGCCTATCTAGTTTCTTAGGCTTTTCCTTGAAAATAAATGCCTTCAATCTTTCAGTGACTTTAAAAAAAACACTATAGATTATTTTTCTAAATTATCTTTCAATTTCAGTAAAACTAGATCCTAATTTTCTAAAGGCATGTTTCTTTATATAGAAAAGGCCTGCATTCTATAGCTTAATTATAGACAACATAGTTTTCATCAAAAGAACTGGTAAAAACTGTACAAGATAATATTCATGGTCTTAAGTAAGGCTAGTGTTGGAATGCAAACTAGCAGTTGAAATGTAGTGTCAGTGAGGAAATTTACTGAGATGTCAAAAGGATTAGCATGTGGACTTAAACAATAATTTTGTTGATATAGGTTAAGAGTAAGGCATATTCTCAACGCTTGAAGTGTAAAGGTATGTAATGAACGGTTAGCATAGTATAGGGAAATTGCTGCTATAATGATAAATTAGAAGAAAGATCTTATAGTGTTTAATCACGAGGGTTATATATTAGTTTAGCTAAGGAAACAATACTAACATGCATATGAGATGGTAAAAATAGTATAGGTATGAATACTGTTTTAAATCTTAAGATTCTTATTTAAGAAATCATCTCCGTGAAATATTTTAACATGTTAGCCACAATTCTTGTCTAGATAAGAATAAATAGTTGGGAATCAGACCATTGGGGTTTTTATTCTTGTATTATCACTGCATGTGACACTGAATAAGGTATTTTATATCCCTGTACCATAACTTCTTAAATTCCTTCATAAAATGAGGAATTTTATTTATATCATAGAGATGGCATGAATTAAATATGGACATATGTAAATTATGTCATAACACGAGCTAACAAAATGTTAGCTAATATTCTTTTCATTAATGTACCATGAATTAAATATAGACATATATATGGACATATATATATGGACATATATTACATTACAAAACACGAGCTAACAAAATGTTAGCTAATATTCTTTTTATTATTAATATGTACAGATCACTGTGGAGAATCCAGAAGTGAAAATAACAAGACACTATTCCTTTCCAAAAGGGAAATAGGCCTGTTTACTTGTACAAGGTAATGAATAGAAAGAACATAGTTTAGAGTGTCTGAAATTTAAACTCCATGTTTGGGTATTATAGCAAATTTACAGATGATCAAAAGCTCTCAGATCATAATTTCACAGATTTATTTCCAGTTTGGATATTTGATTTCACTTGAAGCAGTTGTTTTTATAATTCATAATTTTCATTAAATCAAACTTTAATTAAAAAGTTTCTACCTGGAGACACTTCTTTTGATATCCTAGGCGAGGCTCAGTAGGACTGTTTGCCTGTTTGTGACAATATGAAATGTCAGGCTGACAAATTCAGCTCAGCAGATGGGTAATTGTACACTTTAACACTTCTAATAGACAGATGTATTTTAGCATAAATTTTAATATAATCTGTAATTAAGACCATGACTCACTTGGTAACCTTGCTATTTACATATGCTAATGTACATAGATAATATACATTTATACAGTACTACTTCAGTAATACCAATATTAAAATAAGAATGAATCATTCTTAATATCAAAAGCTTTGCATTAGGCATAGTGTCATAGTTGTACTTCTGAATATACAGTCTGAGGCAAGGTATAGTGTGCTTATTTGAGACCTGACTCCAACAAGTAGGAGTGAGGAAGCCAAGCATACGCTACCAATGACATGTCTGTGGGTCACAGGGATTGCATTTGCAGGGACATCTGCGAAGCGTCAGAACTGTCTATAGGCTGAAGCATTTATCCACAATCAACCATCCTGGGTTGATTAAGAGCTGCCCCCGGTGGCCTTGGTTAACTTTGTACTGTGCCTGTGCAGGCCCAGTCTGTCAGTATCTAAGAGTGTAAGGATGACTCTATGGCAGAAATCCAAAAGAATTTGGAAAGGCTGTTGTGGTGGAATACTCCCAGTTAGAAGGTCGGTTTGCATGAAATTGTCCACTTCACCTGTGGCTGAAATTACATTTGGGCTAAGAGGATAAGCAAAAGAATCTTCCATCGTGTCTGCATTCTGTCTGCTTTTTACATTGCTTAGATCCCTCGATAAGCCTGTTTGGTGACCAGGTCTGCAAGACGGTGGCCAGCCACAATTCCCGAAAGATTTTTTTACAGGGTGTGAATGAAACAAGCTTGAATCCCTATTGCTACAGTTGTCTCAGAAGCTATAATTAAAATTAATTAACATGCTAGATTGCCCTAACTCTGTGTGTGTGTGTGTGGGGGGTACTGGGGATTGGCATTCTACCTCTGAGGTATGCCCCCAACCCTATTTTATTATTTTGAAACAGGGTCTCACTAAGTTACTGCTGGCCTTGAACCTGTGCTCCTCCTGTCTCAGCCTCCCAAGTACTGGGATGACAGGTGTGCGCCACTGTGCCTGGCCACCCTCATTCTTGGCCATCATTTCATCTTGCTAGAGGGAGATAAATGGCAGAATTTCATCTGTAGGGAAATTCACCTATCAGGTTCTGAGTACTGTGATTTCCCATTCACTGCCATCAACAGGTGCAGAAGCACCAAGGGCTACTCCAGGTTCCAAGCTACTTACCCTCAATAGGTAGCAACAACCCTAGATACTCATGATATTCAGGTTTACTATTATCTGTGCACTCTGTAGATTATACTGTTTGGTAGTGACTAGCATCCCAGTGTAGGTGAGAGGAAGCCTATGCTACTGTGCTCATGCCGTCTTTGTCCCTGCCACCATGACTGCTCCCTTTGTGAGTCCATTGCACAAGACTGGGATGGCTAAGGACAGAGGCTGACTGATGGAAAATCATCTCATCCATCACAATGAATGCCTCATCTGTGGAGGAAGAGCCTTTCTGGTGAATACTGACATGAAATACAAAAATTCTCATACTTTGTAGTCTATTTCAAATGTTCTTCCACAGATTTGGTCCACAAACCTCTCCTGGTTTATCATTTTAATCTGGTTATCTGGATGGTGGCAGCATACCTGTAATCCCAGTATTTGGGAGGCTGAGACAGGAGGATTTCAGGTTAAAGAGCAGCCTCAGCAATTTAGTGAGACTCTCAGCAATCTAGTGAGACCCTGTTTGAAATAAAGAAAAAAGGGCTGGGGGTGTAGCTCAGAGAGAGAATGCCGCTGGGTTCAATCCTCAATAACTCACAGACACACTCTCCCCCCCCCCAATCGATCAATTGACCATGACTAGACATCCAAGACATTTACCATTGCTGAGGATTTTATGAATATCTTGACCTCATACTAATTCTGCCTGTATATGAAGTAGTCAGTTTAGGATACAACAAAGCAGTATGGGACCCTGGAGAATGGGGGGGGTGGTCTCACCATCATCTTTCATATCACCTCCTCGTGGGCCTGTTATAGCAACACAATCACATTAAGTTGTACTGTCTCCCATCTGTGAAAAGTACTCTCCCCCATGGGCTGGTCATAGAGAACCTTTTTCATCCCATAGGTGGAGTTGAGAAATGGTTTTTGGACCAGATGTTGGGAGGTTTAGAAGCTCTCTGCATCCTGTTTACTAAACTTATTTGGATATTTGGATCTGCTTTGGCTGGATCACCAATGTGCCATCTCCGTCGCATGAAGGAATTGTCCTCTTCCCAGCTAATCTTATGACTTGAAAACCTGTCGATACCACATGGTATCAACGATTTGGCGCTATACCATTTGATGCTATATCTATAGTCACTGATAAGATATTAACCACTGGGGCCTAGTGTTATGCCAAGAGCTATTTATCAAAGGTATATTTCTCTGCCTCTAATAATGGTCTTGCTCTAGAAACCTAGCAGTTTATATGGTGACTTTCCTATAGGGGCTTGCTGGAAACTTCTCAGTGCATCTTTATTTACTGTGATTGCTTGTGTAGCATTGGCTCTGTCAGGTCATACAGCTCAGATAGCAGGGATTTTGCAGTGTAGTCTGGACCTGACAGTACGCTCTTGCCCTAGGCCCTTCTCACAACACAGCCATTCACTCCAATTCCAGCAGTAGAGTTTCCCTCATGCTTCAAGGTTCTTCTTTCAGGAAGGGGCCCACCTTTAAGTGCTCACCTGAGTGAACTAGGCTCCCTCTGGATGCTTATGAATATTATTAACTGCTTTAAGAACCTATGAAATTTCTTCAACTTGTCGTAATATAGCCTAAATATGGGAGTGAAATCCATATGCCTATTCCCACCCACACTCTTGTGGATGGATTACACAGGGTGTGCCCACTAGGGGACAAAAATCTTGAAGGGCTTAGAATTTTCTGTCTCTGTATTATCAACTCAGACACCATATCATATAGCCTTCTGAAATGTTTGAATATTTCCCAGATAGCACAGTTGCTCAGGTAGATGGCTGCAGATCCCATTGGGGAAGGATTCACATCAGTGGTAGCATCTTCTATTGGGCTACATAGGGAAGTCATAAGCTGTTTGGTAATGATATTTCCCCTCTCACTAGTGTGCTTATGTGCAAGTAAAAGAAAGGAAATTATTCTGGGATGTTCCTAATTTCTAGATGGAATAATAAACAGTGGTCTGAAAGCAAAAAGACAAGGTATGTGAACACATACAAACGTACATATCTATACTTTTAGCTAGCTGTGTGACATTGAGCAAGTTATTTTACTTCCAAAGTATAACTCTTGATCTCTGAAATGAAGTGGGCTCTTCAAATTCTAAACTTTAATGATTCTGACATGGATAGTGTTTTATCTGCTTCTAGGCACCTAATGTGTTCATATTCCATATTTTCCCCTTTATTTGAAGACAATTTCTATTTGTGGCAGAGGGACAAATTTACACTTATGTAATTTCAAACCTATCAAGCCAATTGGAATGGTATTTCTATTGTAAAAGGCAATTTTCTAATATTTTTATAGATATAGAAAATAGCTATTTACCTAACATATAATGCATATTATATATACATATATGCATATACAATGGATAAATTGCAGGTGAGATAGGCTCTAATGAACTGCAGAGAGCAGAAACCTCTGATCATCCTAGATGTTCAAGGATTATGTATCTCAAGTTTGAAACTGGTCCTCTGAGCTATTTTGAAGGGAGAAGGGAAGACTGTGCCTTCAAAAAAAAATTTTAATAGAAAAAAAATTTTATCTGACATGTAATTATCTGTAGAATTAGTTGAATGCAGAAAATGGTGACATTTTATAGCTACATTTAACTTTAGAGATGCACAAAATAAAGGTTTTGAATTCATCTTTAACTGTGTAATTTATGCCTAAGGAAGTCAAGTATTGTCAAACTAATTTGTGAATCTCAAAATGAAGATTCTCAATTGCATAGCTGGGACTGGTTACTCAGGTGATTTTAAGAATGCACTTAATGAAAGCAAAATTACAGATCATTTTGTTGTACTCAGATCCATGGCTAAAGTTTTCACTTACTAGAATTATCCAGGAAATCATAGATTGTTGTGGGAAAGTTTATGACAATTACAAGTGGGGGCCCAAAAACAAAAGATGAAAATTCCTGTTTCTAATGGCTAATGGGGTCATCTCCATCAATAAAACAAGTCTTACATTTTCTAGGGAAACAGGGTTGATGGGATTATATAGGGAGAGGGGGAGAGAGAAGAGTATTATGCAGGTATCTGGCTCTGTAATTATGGAGGCCAAGGAATTCCACAATAGGCAGTCTGCAGGCTGCAGAGTCAGGGAGGCCAGTAGTATGTCTAGGTGTAAGTCCGAAGGCCTCAGAACCAGGGGATCTGGCAGTGTAATGCTTAGTCTGAGGATAAAGGCCTGAGAACCAGGATGATCACTGGTACAAGTCTTGAAGTTTGGAGATGGGAAAACCTGAAGTCTGAGCTCCAGAAGAAAGTAAATTTGCCTTTCCTCTGCCTTTGTGTTCTGTCTGGGTCCTGAGCCAATGGGATGGTACCTGATTACTTTGAGGGTCAGTCTTCCTGAGTCCACTGATCCAAATACCAATCTATCTGGAAAAACCCTCACGGACATAACAAGAAATAATGCTTTACCCACTATGAGTATCCCTTAATCCATTCAAGTTGAACCTAAAATTAACCAAGTATAGTAAACAATTTTTTTACTGAAAAATGGAATTTTGAATATTTGTTTCCAAACTCTTCTATAGTATATGCTATAAGTTTGTCTTTATCCCCCAAAAGTATTTTTATAAATCTTATTACTTTATACTTTCATATATTAACCTAAATATATATCAAAATCTTCACTTATTGCAAATATTGTACTCTTTATATATTTTTATTCACTTAATCCTGTTTCCAAATTTGGATAGCTCTAATTGCACAACTCGGGTAATTTCACAAAGTAACTCTGAAACTCTAATGAGGATGTTGGAGATACCTTGGTTTTGTTTCCTTTCTCCCTTGAATTAAAGAACCAGCGTAATTTTATTGTTATTAATTTCTAGTTCCACAATATGCCCTCTGGCTTGATAATTCAGTTTCTTGTATGGAATTGCATACTATTTTTGATTAAGTTAGGATTACTTTTTCTTGAGACACATTTTACATGTAGGTTTTATTAGCTTTGACACCATAATCATCAGAGTATAGAGCTATGTTCAGAATCTCTTTCTAAGTTATATATTTTTATAATAGCACAATGCCCTTTTGTGGTGTCAAGTCCTGGCCTTTCTGATCCCTATGGGTCTATAACTTTATCTCTTACTTGGATTCATTCGTCAACATTGACAGTGCACTGGGCGCCTTTCCAGCCTTTGCTGAGCTCCTTGCCTGTAGTGCTCTATTCAGTATTTTCACGAACAGTTCTCCAGTCTCCTTTGTGGTTTCTCTTAGATTCCAAAAGTTCTGAAATGATATTCAATCGAACCTGGGTGATTAGCTATTTTTATGGGTCTAGTGACTTCTTTGTCAACTCAGGGTACAGAAATAAAACTTTTAATTGTTGCCCTGATGTGTGAGACTTTAGAAAATGACACTATTAAAATTTCTCAATTTCAGATTTCCCCAATTGGCAGTTATATGCTCAACCTGTATGTTGAACTAGAACCCCAGTCATTATTCTGTTTGTGGGTAATTTTTTCCTTGTTGCTTTTAAAAGTATCTTTAATCTGTGCTTATTACTCCTCATCTTCAAGAGTGGGGAGTGTGTGTATGGTTTATTACAAACTGAGATGGGAAAGCAAACTTCCAGCGAGGCAGAGTGTATAGTATAAAGAATATGGGATTGAAAACTTAATATAAGTGGGTCTAACCTGGCCTTGATTATTTTCTGATAGTTGGCATTTAGCAATCTAGTTTCACCTAGCTTTATCTTTATTATTCCTAAAATAGGTTAATATCTACCTTGATGGCTATGGAAAGAATGAAAGGAACTTACCTCTAAAAAACCAAAACAAAACAACCCACAAAAAATGGGCAAGTGAACTAAATAGGCATTTCACAAAAGAAGAAATACAAATGCCCAATAAATATATAAAAAAATGTTCAACATCATCAGCAATCAGAGATGCAAACCAAACTACACTGAGATTTCCCCTAAGCCTAATTAGAATGGCAGTTATTACAAATACAAACACTAATGCTGGCGAGGATGTGGGGAAATAACTCTGGTACATTGTTGGTGGGATTACAAATTAGTGCAGCCACTTTGGAGATCAGTGTGGAGGATCCTCAGAAGAATGGGAATGGACCTACCATATGATCCCGCTATGCCACTCCTGGATATCAACCCAAAGGGAATGAAACCAGACTGCTATAGTAACATGCTTATTGTATATTTCTAGCAGCATAATTCAAAATAGCCAAATTATGGAACCAGCCTAGTTGTCCATCAACAGATGAATGGGTTACAAAATTATGGGAAATACACACAATGGAATTCTACTCAGCCATAAAGAACAAAATTATCTCATTTGCAGGAAAATGGATGAAACTGGAGAATATTATCATAAATGAGATTAGTCAGCCACAAAAAGTGAAAGGTCAGATGTTTTCCCTTGTGTGTGGAAGCGTGGGAGAAATTGGGATACAAAAGGGACTCTGGTCAAAGGAGGAAACACCCTAGTGGAGTGATGGAGGGCAGCTACGGGAGGAAGGTTGGTAGAGGGAGATTTGATGAAGGAAATACTTTAATGGTCATAATGTACATACATAAAATTACCAATGCCAACCTCAGTGTCCTGCATGGAGAGGGTGAGAAATCCAGGTGGGAGTGGGGGCTCACTGAGTGCTGTGTGCATGTGTGTCTCTATCACTCTGAACTTCATCATGATGTATGATTATAATGCACCAATAAAATTTTTAAAAAATTTTAAAAAAATTAGCTCAGTGGTAGAGTGCCCCTGGATTCAATCTCTAGTACCAGAAAACAAACACCCAGAAAAGGCAAATTTATAGAGACAGCGCACAGATCATTGAGCTTGGGGTTGAAAGTGAAAATTAATTGCAAATGGCACCAGGGAACTTTTTGGAGTGTTTGAAATGTCCTCAAACTAGATTATGGTGTCACTTCTTCCAACTCTAAATTTACTAAAAATCATTGAATCATATACTTAGAATGGGTAGATTTTATTATATGTTATATATATATATGTCAATAAAACTGTTAAAAAATAAAAGGAGATACTATGCATATAATGGGCCATATACTGCCTACCACATAGTAGTTATGCTAGAAATGGTTGTCTTCCTTCCCTGTCAAGCTCAACCAATTTATAGAAGAATTGGTCAATGATATTGCTGAGGAGTTTTTCTGATAATCCCACATGTATTTGTGAGCTATGGGGAAAAAATCTAAAGAGCTCACTTCTGAGTTTCATGTTGATAAACTTTCTTGCCACCACCTCTTTGGTTCTGTGACTTGAGCCTAAGTCTCAATGTTAGGGATGAAGATATAGATATCTAGCATTCAGCCTCCTTTAATATTTTTTCAGTTCAACTGGATATATAGTGAGTTTTCCCTAGAGTTTGACTGACTCAGGAAACTGGCATGGGTGGCTGGTTACTTTCCAGAGAAGAGAAATATGTGAACAGCAGCAGAGTAAACAGTGTTCATGTACTTTTGCTTTCCAAGTGTATTTGAAATAATAGTGCTCCACTTGGGAGGACTGATAAACAGTACTCCCTTCAGACTCTGTCCAGACACTGCCTTTATATACATGACACATGGCAGGTGTGTCAGGTTCCACCACCAACGAGAGTTTATGCAAAACAAACTTTAATGGGCTGGGGGATGAGTTAGGCTGATGAGTATGATCAAAGATGGCCCCTTGTTCCCAGCACAGGAGGGGCTTAAAAGCAATATTGTGGTGGGAAGAAAGAGCTAGGGGACTTAAGTTTTGAAGCCATGTTTGAAATCCATTCTCATTGTTATATGTATTTGTGTGGCATGATTAGCATAGGTTAAACATTTATATCATGTCACCTCTTGGTGTAACCACTTGTCCACATAGTTTGTTCCATATTGTGTAGGTTTAGTTCTTAGAGAAGCAATTGAGATGTTCTTTGCTTATTCACCTCGGTCTTATTTAGTGGATCAAAGCAGACTGAGAGATGATTTATGTAGTGCTAGACAGACAAAGACCTTGAAAAGCTGGTGCTATGGCTTACTCTCTGCTGTTTGATGGTAATTAAAATGACTGTCATTGCTTATCATGTTGTGTTTGAGTTCTTTTACTTTAATCTTTAAAATTATTTTTAACATTTTCTTTTACTTCTCTTCTCTGGTCAGATAGACATTTAACAAGGCACATATTGTCCATAATTAAACTGGTATTTTTTCATGTATGCATAGAAATCGGTCTCTCCTATTTATCACTAACACATTTCATATGTATTTTTAGTGTGCATATAAATCCACATCTGTGAATATATGCCACTCAACACCTATCGAAGAAACTACAGCTGGAAAGTTTCTTATTTTCAGCAGTGATTGCCATTAATTCTTCTATCTTCTGCATTGCTGGTCATCTATTTTTTCTGTGTCTCTTAAAATTGTGTTTGTCTACTTGTTTTCATGCCTGTAGAATTACAGACTGAGTTGGAATATTTCACAATATTAGCTCTAGAAATATACCTCCAATCTTATTTCAACTTCTTAATGGACTCCAGTCAATGTCTTGGTACTAAAAGCCTTTCATTACTTACTTTCACTCTGGCCTTTTTATACTTTTTTTATTTGCTCTGTTTTATAGTCTAGTTGCTCTTTTTTTGTCAAGTGCCTTATAACATATTCTTCACCATCTAAGACATCTGTAACTTCAGTTTATAATGACTTTTTACTACTACATTTTAATCCTATATTCATTTTTGGAATAGCTAATAGAAATAGGCATTCAATATAATTCCTTTTTTTTTTTTTTTTTGCTAACTCAACATGCCCCTTACCAGTCTTGTTATTACCTCCAAAGCTGTCATCTAAAAGGTGGCATTTGGGGAAAGTAGCTGTGATGGAAATTCAACGAATAAAACATTTTAAAAATATATGTTATGCAATTATAGGATTTCTTTTCCCACCTAGTAGACTGGGCAGTGCTCACCAATATGCGTTCTGACCCTGCTGTGAGTTTTTGACAGGGGGTTGAATATGGATTGCTGTGTCCCATGAGTGCATGCTTTGGTTTTGTAGCAGTGCATTTATATTGAAAGGATCACAATTTTAGTGGATTAGAATCAGTTCTCCTTGCTAATTCCTTTGCAGCCAATGTAAGACAATTAGTCCAGAGAAACCTACATTGACTCAGGGTCATCCTTATTTTGAAGACCTCCAGAGAGTCAGCCAATTATGAGGTTTACATGGAGATTAAATTAGTTCAATGTCTGGTATAGTTCAAGAAGTAACTGCTCATTCAGGATATATGTCCTACATGTATTCTATATTCCTGGTTCTCAGTTCATACCAAGAAAATCTTTCAGGGCTCTGCCAGTCAATTGATGTACTGAAATCTATGGGCTTGCTTAAACTTTTACCCAGCATATTAAAAAAAAAAGGATGAGTATTGTTACTACTGTAGTATCTCTTCAACTACAATGACTTCCATTCAGCTTTCAAGTATTTGGCAGTGCTAGTGAAGGGTGTCTTTTTATTGTATAGCCATTTGTAGCTCTGTTCCTCAAGCTGCATATTGAGTTACCCATTACTCCAACAGCCATCATGAAAGTGTCTCGTGTCAGTAGGGTGTGTCACTGGTCGCCACTTGTTCTAGAGATGTTTGTTGAGTGCACACACACACCCTAGCTACCGCTGCTCCATTTCAGCACCTCTTAGATTGCTTAGCTATCCTACAGTCACCACTTCCGTACTGCCATTACCTAAAAGAATCAGGCTGTGCAGAGGGTGGCTTCAGTGTCATGGATTGGCTAGACTGCCCACACTCATGGGGTTTATTATCTTTTTCTGCCATTTGGTGGTATCTCTGGAAATATGGGTGAACAATTCAAAAAGGTTATGCAAATCCCATTGTTCAGTGTGTATACTTTTAAAGTTTTTTTTTAAATGTATACTTTGAAAAAGCTTTTTAGCGACAATTGAAATAAGTCAAATGGCATGGTCGTTTTAAACTCAATACAAAATTAGAGACACAAATGTTTATTTGAGAATGAGTACTAAGAAATTTCTGGATGTCTTTCAATGGAAGATACTTAAGCTACCTTTTGATTATGCCTAGGTTTACATACAGGGAATATATCCAAGCAGATTGTGTTATTTGAGCTGTTTCCAGCTCCCACTTCATTGTTTACACAGTCTAAAGAAGACAGAAGCAGGAACACAATCATCTTTTTATAGTCATAGTTGTCTTCATGGCAAAGAGGCTTGGACTGTATTCCTTAGCAAGATGCCAAAACAGTTTAAACCCTGGGATTCTCCAAAGGCAAAATGATTTTTTTTTGCATGGGAGGTAGACTGCTAAGAAAAAAGAGGAAAGAAAAAGGTGAGAAAGATGCAGAATATCTGATTTAAATATGTACTATATGAATAATCTAGTAAATACTATAAATACTTTGCTATAGAAGTATAATTGATTTCCCATCTTTCTGCACTGATGCCTCTAATGAGGATGAATTATTTTTTCTTTTTCCAGTCAACCATATATATTGAAATGTTTCAATCCATTTAATGTTCTGCTTTGTTTTGGAAAATGTACCTCTTTGATTGTAAGTTATTAGTTAACAAACACTTTCTTAATTATATCATGTCTTTTAAGATTTTTTTCTATAATATTTCATTTTTGGGTGTGATGTATAATTGCACATGTATAAGTTTTATGTTATGTTCATTTAGGTTTAAGGCTTGTGTTGCAGGGAACTAAAATCATCTGTTGTTTTTTTTTTTTTTTTTGCGGTACTGGAGATGGAACCCAGGGGCATTCTACCTCCGAGCTATACCCCCAGCCCTATTTTTTATTCTTTATTTTGAAACAGGGTCTCACTAAGTTGCAGGGGGACTCACTAAGTAGCTGAGGCTGGCCGCGAACCCAGATCCTCCAGTCTCAGCCTCCTACGTAATGGGATTACAAGTGTGTGCCACCACGCCCAGCTATCTGTTGGGTTTTTAATACTTTTCTTCACCAAGAACCTTTAAAATTTGATTTCGTTTTTATTGATTTTTTTTTTAGAGACACCATTTTAGGCATTGTTAAATATTTTGTATATACACAAAAAAATTCAATGTATCACCTGCACTGGGCTTATGAAAGAATGAGTATAGTTAGTTGGTTTAATAATATAATACATTTTCATATTCATGTTATTCCAGCCTTATTCTAAATATAGTGCTATAAGCTAAATAATTTTCCAACAAATTCGAGTCCTTACTTAATAAAATCATAGTTTCCTCTGATAACGATACAAAAAATTAGAACACTAACAATTGAGTCCTACTTTTGTTTCAAATGCACAATGTTTTCTAATCTATTTAATCAGAATAAAAGCTTTCTTGCTTGAGACTTGAAATATTAGTGCTATATACTGACCAGATTTTTGAGATAAATGTTTCAGAGAGAGTACTACTTCTGAAAGTTTCTTTAAGAGCACTGGTAAAGTTCCATACTTCTTTGAAGCAGAAGGAATGCTTGCAAGGCCTGCCATTTAAAGTTAGAATCAGCCAGGCGTGGTGGCGCAAGCTTGTAATCCCAGTACTTTGGGAGGCGGAGACCGGAGGATCTGGGTTCGCGGCCAGCCTCAGCTCGCTCTCTCTCTCTCTCTCTCTCTCTCTCTTTCTCTCTCTCTCCCTGTCTCTCTCTCTCTCTCTCTCTCTCTATCTAGTGAGGCCCGCCGCCACTTTGTGAGACCCGGTTTCAAAATAAAGTATAAAAAAATAGGGCCGGGGGTGTAGCGCGGAGGTAGAACGCCCCTGGGTTCAATCCCCAGTACCACAAAATAAATAAATAAATAAATAAATAATAAATAAATAAATAAATAAAGTTAGAATCATCGCATATCTCTTCCAAACAGTGAAATGGACATAGGCTTTTAAAATAAAAAATATTGACTACTTGTGTGAATATACGGAAAGCACTTCTGGGTGCACTAATGGGTAATCATATACAATTGTAACAATAGCACACCCTTGCTGAAAATACCTGACATTACTTGGATATCACTGGCTTTTCCTACTGATATCC
This sequence comes from Glis glis, assembly GCA_004027185.1. Lineage (NCBI taxonomy): Eukaryota > Metazoa > Chordata > Mammalia > Rodentia > Gliridae > Glis > Glis glis. The sequence continues at coordinate 76,814 of PVJS01001890.1, read as the reverse complement.
TTTTTTCAGTTCAAAGATCCAATCCAGGATAGCAGATATTTAGTCTTCATGTCTCATTACTCTCTTCTAATCTATGAAACTTTCTTAGTATTTCCTTGTCTTTCATGACCTAACACTTCTTAAGACTACTAGTTAAATATTTTTGTGTAATGTTCCTCAATTTGGGTTTGTCTGATGTGTCTCATAATTAGACTGGAGTTAGGGAGTTTGTGGAAGAATTGGAGGTATTCTTATGTCAGGAGCGGTATTAACCACGACTGACTGACTGTTGGTGATATTATCCTTAACCATTTGACTAAAGAAGTGTCTCCTTGATTTTTCCAGCTAAAAGTTAGTATTTTTCTCTTCCCATACTCTAATCATTAGAAGAATTATTTAGTCCAGCCTACACTTGGGTAGTATTGTGGTGGTTAAATGCCTTCTCTGAAAGCAAGGGGTATCAAAGAAATTATGGACATTTGTATTTATTAGGGATATTACATCTATTGTGATACTTATAATGACCCTCTGAGTTTGTTGCTTTTGTGTGCATTTTATAGAGGAGGAAGTGAAAGTTCAGAGAAATTAAGAAGCATAGCTAGAATCATAGTTATTGGGTGACATGTATGTTTGAATCTAAGTTGGTCTCCTGCTAAGACTTATGCATTTTTCAGTTGTCTGCTAATGTCCAAGCTCCTTTCCTTCTGCACTTAAGCCTATTTGGAAGTAGGTCATTGAGAAAATATTACAATGTCAATAGATAGTGCTGAAAGTAATGGTCATCAGCTGACTTCTCCTCACGCTAGGGTTATCTTTAGAGGCAGCTGATTCTCTTTTGGAGTTCTACAACTGCGTCATTAAAATCTAGCCATTTCTCTGTTTCAGTGTCTTTCAGTCTGAAGGAGGAGGGATCAATTCCCATGTTAGCTCATCATTTTGGAGAATGCCACCAGGGATTCCTTTACTCGATACTTTTGCCTTAGTTGCTGTTCTTTTTGTTTAAAAAGACTCTTGACACCACTCCCCACATCCAATTCTCCCACTCCCCCCCACACACACATGACTCAGGAGCCAACCCCCTAAATTTCTCAATAGCCAAAGCTGGAACAATTTGGCCAACAAAATTGTTGGATTATAAACACCAAAGTAAAATATATACCTGAAATCCATAGTAATTAAATGACTAAATAAATGGGAGAAAAGGGACGAGTTTCTTGCAAATGAATTCCAAGTATTAAATGTAGAAACACTATTGTATCTTGCAGTGATTTTTAAAATTATATCCATCCAATTTGATATCATCTGCAAAATATATATTTTATAGAATTTTATCAAATACATAAACTTTTGCATACTTTTCTTTTACTTAACAATCCATATACATTTGTGCCATATGTTATATATAATGATTACATGGTCATTGTAGAAAATGTGGAAAAAGCCACCAAATTATAAGGAAAAATGTGTGCACTTAGGCCACAAATAATAAACTCTTTGGATTTTAGTATTTTAATTCACGTTTTTCTTTTGCATTTTTATGTTGTATTAGTCAGCTTTTCATTGCTGTGACAAAATACCTGAGTAAAACAACTTAAAGAAGGAAAGATTTATTTTGGCTCATAGTTTCGAAGATTCCATTCCATTGTCTGCCTGCTCCATTGCTATGATTGAGGTGAAGCAGAAGGGCATGGAAGAGCAAAGTTGCTCACCTCAGGGCAGCCAGGAAGCAGAAAGCAAGAGAACAAAGAAGTGGTCAGGAACAGGATATACCCTGCAGAGCATGTCACCAGGGACCCACTTCCTCCACCTTGGCTCCACCTCCCCATTTCCATCACCTCCCAATAATGCCATCAGATTATGAGTCCATCAAGGGATTAATCCACTAATGAGGTTTGAGTACTCAAAATACAATCACTTCCCAAAAGCCCCACCTCTGAATTTTGTTGCATTGGGGACCAGCCTTTGGGGGACCATTCCAGATCTGAACTGTAACATGGATTTGTTGCATATGCTGCCTTGCTCCTTTCATTGTAGCATTTTTATGAACCCCTCTCCCCAAGTGTTCAATATTTTTAAAAATATGGACTGAATTACTGGGTTCTATTATATAGACAACTCATATACACATCTAAAAATCTTATTCAGATATTATAAATAATGCCTTGATATATACCTTTATATATGAATCTTTTCCTGCACATCATTATGTCTAGGGTAAATTTTTAGCAGGATTAACACATCAAATAATATAAACATTGAAGGTTCTTATGCGGGTGACCATGACTTTCTAATACTATGAAACTGTAGTTTAATTTACTACTCTAATATTCTGTGCATTTATGTGAATTCCAGGTATTTTACAGAATATTGATAGTAGTGCTTCTTTAAATTACTGACTGAATTCTCAAGAGTCTCAGGCTACTAAGAGATTTGCTAAATGGATTTCCAAAATAGATTGTACCAGGGCCGATAACTACCATCAATGATTGCACCAGGGCAGATAACTATCATCAATGATTATCAATGATTGTTTATCTCATGTACTCTAAATCCTTGCTAATTTAATGTGATAAAGGTATTTTTAACAATTATTTTTCTTTGTTAGCAAGATTGAACATATAACTTTGAAAATGAACATTTTTTTGAGAATTTTTTATATCATGATATTTGTATACATTCACCTTTCACATAATGTAGCTCATACTCTCATTTATAGTCGATCAAAAATCATTAGCTACTCCTAGCTGGGCGTGGTGGCACACGGTTGTAATCCCAGTACTTTGGGAGGCGGAGACCGGAGGATCCGGGTTCGCGGCCAGCCTCAGCCTTCTCTCTCTCTCTCTCTCTCTCTCTCTCTCTCCCTGTCTCTCTCTCTCTCTCTCTCTCTCTCTACTTAGTGAGGCCCTCCGCAACTTTGTGAGACCCGGTCTCAAAGTATAAAAAATAGGGCCAGGGGCGTAGCGCGGAGGTAGAACGCCCCTGGGTTCAATCCCCGGTACCGCAAAAAAAAAAAAAATCATTAGCTACTCCTATAAAATTCAACATAACTTTAAAATGGAGTTGTATTCAAACTTAGTTTTTAAAGGAAGTATATATTTCTGATGGCATTCAGAACCTAGGCAAATAAAATATAACAAATACTATAAAAATTAACCAGAAAAATATTTGATTTGAGAAAAATATTTATTTTTATTCATACCCATTTAATCCAACAGTTTTCTTTTTATAGTTATTTTATAAATATTTAAAATAAAAATTTACTGATTTTATTTTCTTTGATCAGATAATGAAATTTCAAAATAATTTTTAGTATTTTTAAAATTACATCATTCCAAAAGCAAAAGTAATCACAATTTCAATATAAGATGCTTAAGTAGTTTTAAAATGTGGTGAGCTCTGTGTGCATCAATAATTTTTGTCAACATGTGGGTATGTAACTTGAGATGTCACTGCTATAATTTTATGATCATTAATCAGTTTAAGCTAGTAGATCTTCTATAATTTAACAAAATAATACATACTTGGATAAGTTCTACTGTGTTGTCTGCCAAGAAAAAAAGAAAACATTAAAATAAAATCTTTATCGCTGAAGCACCTGAAGAGGCCAGAAGGGACTTTTAAGTTCTTTCATGGAAGTGCAAGAAAATGCAAAATTAAGTAGGAATGCACATTTTCATTATGTTAATTTCTCTTATCAGCAAAAGTAGAAAACCCATCCATCTGTTGAATTAAAAAGCATGTTTGCCAAGCACTTTATTCCTTTTACTTTTAATTCTTGTGTATTTTAAGAGAAATTAAATCCATATGTTTGCTATTTTTACTTTGCGATTCTACCAAAGTTAAGCAAGTTTATTCAAGTTCATTGTATTATTGCCTCAGTATCTTCATTACTAGTTTCAGATGAAAAGTTTTTAGGCACAAAAAGGTTAGAAAATAGAACTTGATTACAGTTAAATGAATTCTATCTTTTTATCATTTATTATTAATTCGTTTCCCTTTTTTGATGAAAAATTGAAGTGGCAGGCTACATGAGGGACTGATGAAATCTTTGTAAAAATTTGAAGATAAGTCCTGGAGTCTGCTGTCAGGCTGCTCACATGCCAGTGGCAGGAATAAGTAAGGTGACCACAGCCTTGAGAAATGCATTCAGAAAACAATACATGTGAGCCGGGCGTGGTGGCGCACGCTTGTAATCTCAGTACTTGGGAGGCGGAGACTGGAGGATCCGGGTTTGCGGCCAGCCTCAGCTACTTAGTGAGGCCCTCCGCAACTTCGTGAGACCCGGTTTCAAAATAAAGGATAAAAATGTAGCTCAGAGGTAGAATGGCCCTGGGTTCAATCCCCAGTACCGCAAAAAAAAAAAAAAAAGAAAACAATACATGCTTCTGTGTGTGTTTTCTTGATAAAATATAAGAGGATAGTCCGCATCACTGGAGCAAGCACAGGTATCCTTTGATTTCTGGTTTAGAGTTGTGTCTGGTTAGTTCTCCTGGCAGCCAGACCTAATTGTGAGCAGAGACACATGAAAGCAAATAAAAACTATGGCCAATCATAAATGCAATAGAATTGAAGGAGTACTTGGATGCATCTGGGGGTATTTTTGACTAGTAATGACAGCTAACACTTTTATAAACATACTAGGTGACAGGCACTGTTCTAAGTGTTTTATCTGTGATATGAGGTTTAATCCTTACAATAAGCCTATGAAATCATTATTTTCCCTGGTTTACAAGTGAAGAGTTTGAGCCAAGTTTGATAAGTCTACTTGAATGCCCTGGGTTATATTGACATCTCCCTGAAGATTGTCCCGGAAGCCTGTAGGAAAACAAAAAAAAAAAAATCAGTCTTTCTCTCACTGTGGTTGTTGGCTAATATCAAATGATTTGACCAGGTGAAGTATATTTTTCAAGTGTTAATTGAAAGAATACGATTCACGAAAGTTTCTCACTGTCTCTACTGTTTAAAGCCCTGTACATGTGGTGCCACCCCTCATAGGATGTAACATGCCACCATACACACTCCAGTTCTTCCACAGGGCACTGCAGTCTATGTTAGAATAACAACAAAAGAAATAATGCAAAAGGCACACAAATAGGAGTATAGCTGCTCAAAACAAATAACAGACAATAAACTAAATGTAAATTATTGTGCTGTCAGATGGCAGTCTTTCTTTAAAATTAAATTTATTAACTGGTGCATAAAGCTATAAGGATGTACATATTAGAGGGGTAAAATACAATGGTTTGATACATTCATATATTGTATAATGTTTATTTCAGGCTAAAAATAGCTATCTCCTCAAACATTAATTATTGCTTTATGGTGGAAAAAGTTCAAAATCCTTTCTTCTAGCTTTCTGAGAGATACAGTACATGACTGTTATCTATAGCAAATCTACTGTGTAATTGCACATTAGAACTTTTTGTCCCTAATTGTAACTTGTTCCCACTCATCAGTCTTTCCTATCCCTTCTTCCTCCCTACTCTCTCTGGTCTCAGGTAGACTTGAATTAGATCAACATTTTAAAATTCTGCCTATAAATGAAATAATGTAGTACTCGTCTTTCTGTTCCTGGTTTACTTCACTTAATATAATGAACACCAGTTCTATCCATGTTACAGAAAATGACAGGATTTCAACAAATGATTCTCTTATGACATATCTGACTACATCTTCTCAGTTTCCTGTTGCTATGGATGGTTAACAGAAATTAAAAATGATAGAGTAGAATTAAAAAAATGATAGAATGGATGGTGAATGGTTTTTCCAGAATGTACAGACTTGCATTAAAATGACGTGAACTCTAATCTTCCAATAAGAAAAGAATCTGAAGACAGATTTAACATAAGCAATATTCAGTGTAAAAATTTATCATAAGTGTTAGACTACCTTCTATGTACTATTTAACTTGAAAATAGTATATCTAAATAATTGAAAGGGGAAGAGAATTAAGTAAAATTTTTTTAAATAAGCCATCATCCATATGGGAATGCAGCAGAAAAATATTCTCCGATATGGAATGGCTCAGAAAATATACTAGTGTCTAATTATAGAGCCAAGTAGAGGGAAATAAATTTAAATATAGAAAACCTTTTCAGCATACATACAAGTTTCACTTTTTTAGTACAAAATAGAGTTGGAATAGGATAGTTGAACAGAGACAAAGTTTCTCCATTTTTCACCTAAAAAAGTACTGATGAGTATTTGAAAATAATAACTAATAATGCATGTTAAATATATGCTTTTGTAAAACATCCTAGTTAAATTAAATTTATGATGTGTAGCTCAAAATCAATGAAAATATAAACATAAGCCAAGCACAATCTCAGATTGTAAGGTATAAAACAAAGAATGAGCAAAGTGAGAAATCATAAAATCACAAGAGCATAAAGCAAAGGAACAGAGAAACAGCTACCTACATGAGATCAAATTTAAATGGTTCAAAATCACATATTAAGTTGAAGTCACATATAAAATTAAAAATAAAGTCCAGCTATTTATGAGATCCCTCAGATGTAAAATTACTTAAAATGTTAAAAATTAATATTAGGCAATTATTAAGTAATAAAGATAAAGCCAAGTTGGTCATCTTAATTTTAAAGTTGAATTTAAGAGGAAGAAACTGAATGCATGAAAGTACTGTGTTTGAAGTAAATTCTTAGTAAAAATATAGTGGTCACGAATTTTTAAATTTTTAATAAAGGGAATTACAGTATGGAGTAGGGTGATATTAATTTTATAATTTGAAAAAAACTTAAAAATCTAGAAAAATAAGTGAAACATAAAATTCACTAAATATATTGCAGGAGACCATTACACAATTTTATTGATGCCCTGGAGTTAATCTTTTTTGACAAACTAAGTAACCCCCCCCAAAACAATTCACATTGCTAGTCACCTAATCAGTATGCTCCCCCTACACATTTTTCCTTAATGATGGAATCTTGGTAGTTTACCTATTTATTTTCCTGTCACTGAAGTATTGCATTACTCAGCCTGGGTTGCAGCTGGCGTGAGCACTGAACTAGGTTGTGGCCAATGGGATGTCCATGAAGTATTGTGGATCTTCCTAAAGGTAGTTATTCTAAGAAGCTTCCTCAGGCCTGCTGCTCGGTCAGATGCATTCCTTTGCTTTTCCTTCTTCCTTCTCACTGTCTAGATCACAGACAAACGGCTGGAAATTAGTAGCCATCTTGGAGATCAAGAGATTTTGAGAAGAAAAATATGTATTATCACAGAAAGTGATAGAAAAAATTGGGTTGCTGATGACAATCCATTGGCTGTTTGGAGCTTTATTGCCTTACTTCAAACTTCTATTTATTTTTGAGATATAAACTGTCTTTATTCCTTACACAACATAATAACTACTTTTATATTCCTCTTGTCCTTCTCAGCCTTTAGGCAGTCAACCTTTCCATAAAATAGCACCTAGACAACAAGACTTTTTTATATAAGAGAAAAGAAAATTCTTATTCTGTTTAATTCACTGTTTTTTGGATCTTGTCTATTATAGTCAAATACAATTTCTAACTAAGGCAGATATAAGGGGGTTCAGTAATAAAAGTAATGTTGAGGCCATTTTTGTATTATCCCCAAAAGACTAAATTTTGCATTCAGGTATCCATAGGAAAACTTTAAAAAAATAAATCTGTACTTAGGTACAAGAAAAGATTTGTACTTATTAATTTTCTACGAAGCAGGGAATGAACCAAGCGCAACCCTGAAGAGTATCTAGAAACCAATAAATGCTTAAACAAAACTTAAAAGTTGCAACTACTTAGTGAAAGTAATGGCAAAAATGAAAAATACTATCTTAAATAATTGTCAGGGATAAAAGAGAAAATTATACCTGCCTTAATGAACACAAACTTCTAGGCTCAAGACCTTTGCTTATCTTGACCCCCTAAGGGGTTAAAAGTTCAAGACACTCTGCACTCAGACTCTCCTGGAGATGTGGTAGGATCTCCTTTAATTATATACATTGGGTCACATTCTCAGAGGTGATTCATAGCTTATGATATAGTAATTCTACTTCTAGGTATATAATATACAGGAATAGTTGAAATGCAAACTAGGATTTGTGCAATATATATTTGCATATACCTCATTTGAAATTTAACAAAGTAAGCAACTAAAATATCTAGCAACAGAAAAAAATAAATTACAGTAAGGAAGATTGTTATCCAGTCACTATATGATGCTGTCTTAGTCTATTTAGGCTGCTATAACAAAAGGCTCAGGTGTCCAAGATCAAGGTGCTGGTAGAAGCAGGGACTGGTAAGGGCCCAGTCTCTGCTGCATAGACAACACCTTCTTGCTGTGTTCTTACCTGGTAGAAGGGACAAGGGGGCTTTGTCAGGCCTCCTTTATATGAACACTAATCCCTTTCATGAGGATCTCCTCGCCTGACCTAATCACTTCCCAAATACCCCAACTCTTTATGCTATCACCTTTGGGGTTAGGATTTCAACATTCAAATTTGGGGGACATAAATATTCAGACCATAACATTCTACTTCTGTTCCCCAAATTCATGTCCATCTTCCTATAAAATAAATTCATTCATATCCCCTGAAGTCTTAACTCATTCCACCATCAACTCAAAAGTCCCAAGACTAAAGTTTCAAATAAATATCTCAATCAACTGTGAGTGAGACTCGGGGTACAATTGGTTTTGAGGCAAATGGCTCTCCATGCTTCTGTTGCTCCACTGGGAATTGCCCTGCCGGAGGCTTTGCCAGCTATTCTTTGAAATCTAGTTGGCAGCAGCCACATCCCTACAGCTTTGCTGGGCACAGAACATGCTGAACTGGGCCCACAGGTGCCACACTTAGGCTAAGGAGCATTGCAGCAAAGTTTTGAGGACAGAACCTGCAATGCAAGGCCATACCAGGAGGTAAAGAAAATATTTTATTTTCTTTAAAATATTTATATTTGTGGTACTGGGAATTGAACCCAGGGTCATTTTACCTCTGAGCTACACCCGCAGCCCTATTTTATTTTTTGTTTTAAAATAGGGTCTCCTAGCCAGATGTGGTGGTGCACGCTTGTAATCCCAGTACTTGGGAGGCTGAGACAGGAGGATCTGGGTTCATGGCCAGCCTCAGCTACTTAGTGAGGCCCTCCACAACTTAGTGAGACCCTCTTTCAAAATAAAGAATAAAAAATAGGGCTGGGGGTATAGCTTGGAGGTATAATGACCGTGGGTTCAATTCCCAGTACCACAAAAAATAAGAAAAAATAGGATCTCCTTAAGTTGTTGAGGGCATTGCTAAGTTGCTGAGGCATGCTGTGAACCTGGGATCCTCCAGTCTCAGCCTCCCAAGTACTGGGATTACAAGCGTGTACCACCATGCCTGGCTGACAACCCTTTTTAGATATTACCCTCACTCCAGGCGCTGGAATTCTGAGTTTGTGATTGAAGGGGCAGCATGACATCTCTGAGTTGCCTTTGAGGTCATTCTTTGTCTTGGACAATAGATCCTGTCTTCCTTTTAAATGGCTGAATAATCTATTGATTCAATGGCTAGCACCTGTTTTCTGTAGGGATGACTGATCCATATCTTTATCAAATTATCACCTGGCAATACCCTCATTCTCTTTTTTCATTTTTTCCATTATACATAGGTTGAGAATTTTTCAAATTCTTAGGTTTGGCTTCTCTATTGATTAGCAATTCCATCTTTGAATTATTTTATTCTTCCTGTACCTTATTCTAAGCAGTCAAGAGAAACCAGGAAGTTCTTTCAATACTTAGAAATTCCGTCAGCCAAATGTCTAATTTCATTGCTCACAAATACTGCCTTCCACAAAATACCAGGACAAAACCACAATTCAGCCAAGTTTTTTGCTGCTTTATAACAAAGTCAGCCTTTTCCCATTGTCCAATAACATCTTTCTCCTTTGTCTGATACCTCATGGGAATGGCCTTTACTCTCCACATTTCTACCAATGGCTTCTTAGTACCAGCTACTTAGGCACTCTGTAAGAAGATTGAGACTTTTCTCTCCTTTCTGAGTGTTGACCAGAATCACCTTCTACAGCCTGCACATGGCATTGTAGGCTTTTCTAGCATGCACCTACAAATTACCATTGCCATCATCCCGCCATGACCCATGATCCAGCTCCAAGGCCTCTTCCACATTTCTTGTGTTTGTTACAGAAGCACACTAACTCCTTGGTACCAGTTTTTCTCTTAGTCACTTTTGATTGCTCTAACAATATCATAGACTGGGTGGTTTATAAGCAATAGAAAGGCAATTTTCCTGGTTCTGAAGGTTGGGGAATCTAAGATCAAGATCCTGGCAGATTCAGGGTCTGGTGAGAGCCTACTTTCTGCTACACAGATGACACCTTATTTTCAGCTTCATGGATGGTACCTTCTTGCTGAATCCTCACACGGTGGAAAGTGCAAGGGGTCTCTCTTGGACACTAATCCCATTCCTAAGGAGTGTACCGTCATGACTCAACCACCTCCCAAAGGCTCCACCTCCTAAAAATATTATCTTAAGAGTTAAGATTTTAACACAAACTTTGGAAGACACAGGCATGCAGACCATAGTAAGTTTAATAAAAGAATATTTAATTGCACTGATAATTTTGACAAAATTTTAATAAGATATAAATTTATATATGTATAATCATGAACATGATTTCTAAAAAGGAAGGATAGCTGAAAATATTGTCAGCATTTTTCTCTAACAGGAAAATAGACAAATTTTCTGTTTATATTATTTTATTCTATTTTTCTAATTTTCTTTTTTCTTTATTTTTTGGTGCATTGCAATCCTGTATCTTTGTGGGTCTCAGGGTGGTAGCAGTATATATGCACACATCTGTCAATTAGTCCTCTCTGTACATGAGTTCTACTTTTTTTAAAAAAAGCACAACTTTTTAGGGCTACAACTACATATGAGACAAAATAAGAGTGTATTATATGTAAATGTATTTGATAAAATGTTACATATGAAATTATAATTTTTCAGGGAATTTGGTTCTTTGACCTAACTTTCTTATTAGCCATATGCTATTAAACATATACTCTCAGAATCAATAGAGAATTGTTTTGCCATATTTCTTCAATGTGTTCAGGGGGAACAAAACATGGTTTTATATGTAGTTGTCCTTGAGCTGAGAAAGGAATTTCATACAGGATTTAAAAGCCCATTTTCTTATAAGCTAAAGATTTGTGTGATGAACAGTTTATTAATGTCTTTCTATAGATTAAAAAGAACCAGACTCGGGAATTATCAGCCCAAGTCCAAAGGCAAATGGAATTTTCTGTGGAACAGGGCTCTTCCTAACAAAATCCAACTCAGCCTTCTAAAAGATTGTGGTTTGAATAAAAAAGTTTATATCTCAATTTTTCTACAAAATTTCTCAAATGTAGAAAACCTCACAAAATAACTTAAATGTATGTTTTTTCTTGTCTCAGAAAACATATTGAAGGCAAGATACCTGGAGTTTGTTTAATGGTCTGCTTACCAGTGGGGCTGGTATAGAATACTATGCTGTTTGCTGATTCCCGTGAACTAAACTGAATAAAACTTTGGTTGCATCCACAAATCAGTCCTAGTTAGATGACTAGAAGTTCTCCTGCTGGGGTACAGGTTAATCCAATAGTAAAGGAAAGGAGAACTGTAGTAGAATTTTTTCCTCTCAACATGCATACACCGAAATATCATCTTGGTATATTAGGTGATGTGGTTTTTCTTTTTTAGTTCTGTTATGTTGGTACCTTTCCTATTTGGGCTTCAGCACATGGGAATCTCTTAGCTCAGGGGAAGGTTTGTCATAGCATAATCCAAACATAATGGAATCAAAATTTTGGATTTTTGAATTTCAAAAAATTATAGGTATAAGGAGACAAAGGATTTGGAGAAATGAACAATCTGATATTTTCCTATACTCACAGCAGAAAAAAATGGCTGGGTTGGAGTGGGGAGAAGTATCAGGTAGGACTCAGATATGTGTCCTATTTGTAGAATTCAAGAAAGCCTTGAATACAGTGGCGACACACACCTGAAATCCCAGTACTTGGGAGGCTGAGACAAGAGGACTGCAGGTTCAAGGCAAGCTTCAGCAACTTAGCAATACTTTCAGCAACCTAGTGAAACCCTGTTTCAAAACAAAAAAATTCAGAAAGGACTGGGGGAATAGCTCAGAGGTAGAATATCTCTGGGTTCAATCCCCAGTACCACACACACAAAAAAAGAATAAGATATTGGGGAACTTTAAATTGAAGTGACCTGTTATTCCTGTCCAGCCTTGCCTTGGAAAGCAATGAGATCCCACTCTAGACTGGGAAAGGAAGGGAAGTATAGGCTATGAAGGAATGTGTGGCATTTTGACCTCAAATAACCTCACAATGTTTTCTTTAATGTCGTGCAAAAGCATCTGGCTTTTTCTTATTACCCTAAAAGAAAACCGGAAGTCCTGAAACATACAGGTTTGAGAAGATCATAAGGCTGCAAGTGAAAGGCAATGACTCTATGACCTTAGAGATGAAAATGCAGTCCATACAGGACAATGTATGTCTCAATAGATGCTACCACTGTCCAGCAAAAGCTGCCACCTGTCTCTGCACTGGCATTGCAGTAATCTAGAAAACTTCTCAGCCTCCTAAAGTCAGAGTCATCTTCAATTAAAGAAAAAGTGACATTACTGACATTACTTCTTTTTTTTTTTTTTTGGTACCGGGGGTTGAATGCAGGGGCGTTCTACCTCCGCACTACACCCCCGGCCCTATTTTTTATACTTTAATTTGAAACCGGGTCTCACGAAGTTGCGGAGGGCCTTCACTGAGAGAGAGAGAGAGAGAGAGAGAGAGAGAGAAAGAGAGCTGAGGCTGGCTGCAAACCCGGATCCTCCGGTCTCCGCCTCCCAAAGTACTGGGATTACAAGCGTGCGCCACCACGCCCGGCTACATTACTTCTTTAGTTGGGTTAGTGGCTTTAGACTTGTAATTCACAACTGAAATAATATAATTATCCATTATACAGGTAAACAGAGCTTTTGGCAATCCATAATTCTGCCCATATTTCTGATCATTCTATAATATTTTCCTAGATTTAGTTATCGTGTGTGTGTGTGTGTGTGTGTGTGTGTGTGTGTGTGTGTTTTGCTGGGAATTGAACCCAGGGGCAATCTACCTCTGAGCAACACCCCCAGCCCTGTTTTTATTCTTTTATTTGGAAACAGGTTCTTGGTAAGTTGCTAAGGGCCTTGCTAAGTTTCTGAGGCTGGCTTCAAACCTGCAATCCTTTTGTCTCAGCCTCCCAAGTATTGGGATTATAGGTGTGTGCCACCAATCTGGCTAGATTTAGTTACCTTAGTGATATGTGAATATGAAGACTCATAAAAACTTTTAAATAGGTTTTAGTAAAAGTCTAGAATATAAAAAACAAAATTTTACACTAAAGTAAATAAGATAATTTTAGCACAAACATTTAAAAAGAAATAGAAATATCAGAATACACTTCAAAATAGCATTATGGTTGTTTTTACATATATACATAGAAGTTTTATAATTTTCCCATTAACAGTCAAACTAACAGAAATTCATAATCCTTTTGTCTGGTGAAATTCTGTGTAAGTATGAGGATTTCCCTTTTATAGCTAATTGTTCTGTACATTTTATTTTACTTTCTAAATGTTTCCTCATAATCATCCCTCTCTTTTAACCACTTCTCCAACTATAAACACTCCTGAGCACCTATTATGTACAGACATTGTGGTAAATGACAGAGAAGCATTCACAACATGTGTTTTGTAAGAGAAATACAAAGTGTTGTAACCGAGGGATCAAATTTAACTGTAGTTTCAGGGAAAAGTTCCCTTAGCAAAGTAAGTTGAGGCTAAGAAGGAGTTTTCTGGGCAAAAGTCTATGGAAAGAGGATGGAAATGGGATGAGAATATTAATCATCAAGAACAGTATATATAGAACCTAGGAAAGGAGAGAATAGGGCTGCCTGAAATGACCAGTGTGGTTGATCCAGGGATGTAAAAGGGGAAGTCACATGATAGAAAGGTGGAATAGTAGAGAGGGGAGAGGATAGAAAAAGTTAAGGATTGCTCTAAAAACAACGGGTAGTTTCTTGTTAGAGATTGCAAATTATTTCTGGCCAATATCTAACAATGTAAGCAAGAAATACCCTTTTTTTGTGTGTGTGGTATTGGGGATAGAACCTAGGGGCATTCTACCACTGACTTACACCCCCGGCCTTGTTTTATTTGGAAGCAAGTTCTCACTAAATTTCTGAGGACCTCACTAAATTGCTGAGGCTGGATTAAGTGCTGCGATCCTCCTGTCTCAGCCTCCCAAGTACTGGGATCACAGGCATGTGCCAGTGTACCCGGCTAAGAAATACCTTAAATGCTGTCTTTTGAAAGTTTATGTTTCAGGATGCTCATTTAGGTTCACAGATGAGAGATAAGATGGAATTCTTAGTTTTAGTCCAAAGACCATGATTAATTCTAACTGTCCTAGGTTTAAAGCAAGAGATTGATATATTCAAATATATAGTCTAAAAAGAAAACTCTATTACGAGGAGCCTGGAGTAGAGAAGAAGAGCAAGGGTGAGACAAGGCAAGCCTGATTACATAGAAACCAGTTAAGCCAACTGCAGGTGGGGGACAATAGTGACCCGGACTTGGGTGGTTTTGCACATACCTGCACATATACAAATATCATTTATACATATAAACATAGATATTTGCATATGTACATAAATATTAATGCTCTTAAGTAAAAATTTGATTTCAAGTACTTATTAAACAGTTAAGCCGGACGTGGTGGCGCACGCTTGTAAATCCCAGTACTTGGGAGGTTGAGACCGGAGGATCCGGGTTCGCGGCCAGCCTCAGCTACTTAGTGAGGCCCTCTGTAACTTAGTGAGACCCTGTTTCAAAATAAAGAATAAAAAAATAGGGCTGGGGGTGTAGCTCGGAGGTAGAATGCCCCTGGGTTTAATCCCCAGTACCGCAAAAAAAAAAAAATGTAAACAGTTAAAAGTGACCATATATTAAAGGATATTTTTCAAAAATGAAACTATTTCTTGCAATATTTAACCTTGTAGGCAAGAAATACCTTAAATACTATCTTTTGAAAGCTTATGTTTCAAAATGCTCATTTAGGTTCACAGATTAGAGACAAGATGGCATTCTTAGTGTTAGTCCAAGGACCATGATTAATTCTATTTCTAACTGTCCGAGGTGTTTGCTGAAATGTCAGCAAGGTGTCACCTGTTTCGCTAATTGAAGTGGCAGGACATTTTCTGCAAAGAATATGAACCACTGTAGTATACTGCATGAAAAATCCTTAGTGATGTGGCAGAAGTCTGTCACTGTGTCAAGACCTTCAGTGTCAGTGCAGAAACATGCATATCATGAATTTCCAAGTAGAAAAGTCAGCCACATTGTCTGCCTCAGCACCTACTGGCCGGGGGGAGTCTGACCTACACTAGGAGTTTTAGGATAAAGGATGAATGCTGGATCATTTTGTAAATTAGCAGACTTTAATTATATTTTGAAATGAGCATGGTTTATGCTAAGGGAAACAGCAGAGTTGAACACATCATTGAAAAACAGCTATGCCTCTAGATAGACCAAGGTAAATAAATCAATTAACAGTTGAAAAATTTTGCAAAAAGATTGAATAAACTTTCTGTTGTTGTAGAAAACATTTGAAACTGGGTGTGGTGGTACATGCCTGTAATCTCAGTACTTGGGAGGCTGAGACAGGAGGATCTGAGGTTCAAGGCCAGCCTCAGCAACTTAGCGAGTCTCTCAGCAACCTAGTGAGAACTTGTTTAAAAAACAACAAAAGGACTGGGAGTGTAGCACAGAGGTAGAATACCTCTGGGCTCTGGGTTCTGGGTTCAATCCCTAGTACCACCACCACCACCACCAAAAAAAGCATTGAAATCATTATAGTCCTATATTAATTAGTAATCTATAATATGTTTACAATAATTGAGTGGAACCGACATTAGGATTATAGAAATGCACATTTTTCTGGCAGGACTGATGAAGGAAAAATATGGACATCCATAGTTTAGTAATATGTGGTTAGTAGGATGATTAACATGAGAGCCTTCTATCAATCAGTATAAAGCACCCCAGAAGCTTTGTGAAGCCTGGATACAGACCCTTATGTTATTTTCCCCATCCAGAGACCTTGGCAGCCAGATCCTACTTAAAGATCTTTCATCTAAGAATATACATTTGAAATGTTCTCGGATCGAGTTGAACTAAAACGTATGTTAAGTATATACTTTTATTTTCTCTGTCAGTTGTGTACCTAATTTATATCAGGTTGTCTATGAATATAAAATCAAACTACTCAGGAGAAAAGTACAATTTGAAATTAGCTTTATCCATTTTTACAACCACTGAACGTGCTGACATATGTCCCTTTTTCAGAATTATATACTTCTATCATATCTTCCTGCAAGCAAGCTGGATTCAAACTACAACGGCTTGCTAGATTGTTAGCTCTTAGATTTTTCCAGATGCCAGGAAAGGTATTTTTACTTTTCCTCTAATTTCACAGGCAATTTGGTCCTGTCTGTTCTTCTTCTAACCTTTTGCAGGTCAAAGTTTCAACTTCCACTTTCATGACCCAGAACCAATTTCAACATTAGGTCACATTTTTAAGGAACTTAATTTCATTGGTTAAGCTCTTTCAGCAGTAAATATTTTTGTTCAGATTGTGTACCTTAGAATCTGGTTCTTGGAATTGGCCATGTCCCCACAACCTAAACTACATCCTAAATTCAGTTCCCTGAGTATTAGTACTTTTGATGTCAGTTCTGTGGTACACTATCTTTAAGACTGGTATCATCTCTTAGTGTGACCAGACCTTTCAGCCACATGGATGCTGTATTCTACCAATTGAAAGTCCACACCGTGCTCTTTGCCTGCCTTGTGTGTGTGTGTGTGGGGGGGGTACTGGGGATTGAACCCAGGGACATTACACTTCCAAGCTATACCCCCCACCCAGCCCTATTTTATTTTTTATGTTGAAACAGGGTTTCACTAAGTTGTTGAGGATCTCACTAAGTTGCTGAGGCTGATCTCAAACCTGCAATCCTCCTGTCTCAGCCTCCCAAGTATTGGGATGTAAAAACATATGCCACCAAACTGGTTTTGCTTGCCTCTGTAAAACTCAACAAATGTGAATGTTCTCAGATGTTAAAATTGCCATTTCTTGCTACTACCTTGTGAATTCCTTTATCTGCTGTGAGTGATAGGAAAGACTATTATTCCTATTAATATTCTATTAAACTACAGAAAGATCTGCCTAGAATCCTAGGTGATTAAGGTCACATATTTCAGCTGGTGTAGTTGCAACATGGTAGGACCACTATCTACCTGGTTACCAAGTGCTTGTAGCAAGATTTGGCATATATCCTTGAGTTTGTTTGACTTGTATGGTTTGTGGACTTGGGTTTGTTGCTGCAGAGTAACTCAATATTAATATAGAAAATTTCTACTGTATTTGTAGCTTCAGGATTGTTAAAGGAAAATATTGAAAAATGAATAGAAGTTTGATAATGAACTAAGAGAAAAAGGTATATTCCCAGCAAAAAAAATAAGCATTAAGACAATTAATTATAGAAAATAAGAGAATGGTATATTTAGAGACCAGCAATTATTTCAGTTTTTTCTACTTTCTCATTAGACTCTATGCCTCTATAATACCATTTTCCATGGTTACTTTTATTGGAATTAATTTTGTATGTTACCATTTCTTTTCTAATCTGTGTCCCTTGTGAGAAAGTGTGTGTGTGTGTGTGTGTGTGTGTGTGTGTGTGTGTGTGTATGTGATCATTTTGTTCTCCATATTATTTAGTTTAGTGTCTTGTGTAAAATACCAATCTAATAGTTTGAGTTATGTAGAATTAAAGGTTGCATCAATTTCCTTTTCCTTGACTATTTCATTTTTAAGTTAAAAACATTCTGTTTCAGAAATGTACTTACAGAAAACAAACAAAAAAATTAGTTCTATCCTGAAAAAGGCAAACAACACTGCCATGTGCCTTGTGTAAACAAAGCGATTTCAACCTGTATTTTTCTAGACACATTTGGACTTGTGAGTAATTATAAACATTTGTTAAAAATATCTATGGATAAAGTCCTTAAAAATGCTTATAACATTAACAGCTCTCTGATATGCTTAACACACACATTAGTGAAACATCACAAGTTAGAGTTCTTAAAAATGCTCAAAGCATAACAGTTCATACAGCACTATGCATAAATACACACATTGAAAAACACCATAGGATACAAGTGTTAAAAAATGCTTATACCATCATCAGATCTTACTACGAAATGCGGGTAATAAAAAATTATCTTATCAACCAAAGTATTCACCCACAAGACATAGACTTAACCACAGATAGTGCCAGAATTGGAGTTTGAAAATATGTTAGATTATCTGGTTTCCAATTGATCTATTACAAGGAAATAGGCAATATGGTAAAGCTTTAGCAGAGGTGACAGGAAAAAATTCAGACAGGAGTGGTCAGCGTCTGTCTTCGTTCATAGAGTTTCCAGATAACGGCAAATAATGTTCACACCATAGGAACTTGAAGAAAACGGCAATGCTAACAATTTAAAATCTAGTCTTCCCTCTGATCAAGAAAATGCCAATATTACATAGCCAGGTTAATGATATTACTTGCTGACTCCCCCACAAAACCAGCCTGATAATAGGATGCTCACTATCAAGAATTACTGATGCTGTCTCATTGACTACTGAAAAACTTAAAATTCAGCTTGGTAGAGTAGGTGGTTCACAATTTGACACTAGACTTTCTTGTATGATTGACCTCCAACATTTGCCCTCTGTCTAGCTCCAAATATATTTCTCGGCAAACACAGTATTTGTTTAAAAAAAAAAACACCTTCTTTGCATGTACTGTCTCTTGCCAAAATGCCTTTTGTTTTACTAGGTGAATTCCTGCTTACCCTTTAAGACATATTTGATTTTTCTTTTCACTCTTAGATAACCAGTGATGGTTCACTTTGGAATGTTGTAGTTTTGTGTTTGGGTGTGTCCAGGAGCCATCAGACTTATTGTCCTTGAGAAAAGTAACTCTCTCTTATAGAGGTGCAATGTGACTGTAGAATAAATTAGTGAAAAAACTTACAATTTACTACCACATTCTCTAGAGAAATAAACATGTTACACATTAAAGACCCCTTCCTTCCTGTATTTCTTTTTTAGTATATTCAGATAAAAATTCTGCATATGTATATATTCTTTAAAAAGTGCTGATAAATATGAGTAGAGCTGGAAGACTCCTGAAAATGTGAAATGATTTTATAATGATATGAATATATTTTCTTATCCAGACTTTCTGATAAATATCAAGTTTTGTTTGGAGGAAAAAATATTTTCAGTTCTAATTCTAAATGTTTTTATTATCTTAGTGTGCAATCTTCCACTGTGAGTTTTAAATAATGATACATGAAATTATACCAATGATTAGATTTTATCAGAAATTTTAAGACCATCCTATGAAATTAGTTGACACTAAAGGACTTTTGTGAAATAAGTAATTTAGAGTTTTGTGTGCATGAGCCCTTAGTAATTGAATAACTGGCTGCCACCTAAAGAGGCACTATTATCATTAATATTTTCATTATTTGTAGTGTAATCATATGCCCTTTGATTCTTTGGGACAGGCTGTTTTCATTCTGTAGGGAAGATGATTAGGTTCATTATTTCATTTTAGCATATTTAAGGTTTATCAGAGAGCCTGCACTGAATGACTAAAATAGGCATTTTCTCACAGCCTCAGTGCCCCAGTTTTGTGACAAATAATTATACAAGTAGTATTGTCCTCAAAGCAAGACTGTTCTTGTTAATATATCTGATATACGCACTTGGCTTGAGTTTGAGCATAAGTCACTTTGTTCTTCACTGTATAGGATGCATGCACATATAGAAATAATAGCAGATTTTATTATTTCCCCTAAGCTGCTGTAAATGCAAGACAAATGGAACTGTGTAATTGTGTGAATCCCATGCGAAGACTGAGAATGGTGTGGGAAGGGAGGGACCAAAGGGAAGAATTTAGTTAGAAAATCCTATTAGTAAAGAAGTTCATTGATTACTCAAGAAATACTTATTTAATTCCTGGAGTTCATGAATTGTGTGGGTGTGGCACAAAATAATGATTGGATTAGTGGTTGTTGCTCTTAAGAATTTTTGCACCTGGATGGAAGCTAAATAACTGTATATTAAGATCTCATAAAGATGTACTCAGGTATCTTATATCTTATGCTGTATTAATTATATTGATGTTTATACTATACAGCCCAGTTTTCTGTCTTTGAGAAGCTCCTCCATCCTAGGAGACCTTCATGGTTTTTCATAAAATATTCTTCGCATTTGAAAATTTAGGTCTTTATTCTATGTTATTGCTTTTTTCCTATTTTATGCCCTCCACTCCAATGGGATTTCTGTTTCTCAGCCATTTAGGTTTTCATTTCAAGTATCCAGCTTCATGTAGAGTCTGCACTGCTCAGCCTCTAATCTCTACTTACTTTCCAACTAGACTTCAATTTCAACTTTTCAATTGATTTCTCCCATTCCTGAGACTTCTTTTCCTTGTACAAAATCCCAGGAACATTCTTCTCACTTTGGTTTCATTCTGGGGGAAGATTCTAGATAATTATCTATCCCCAAAGCATTAAGTTGCTTTTATAATTTCCTAAAGAAAAAAATCCACACATTATATATGACATACAAAGTCTTTCTCATTCTGGTCCAACCTACTTTTCTAAATATATCTTCCTTTCCTCAGAAACCATTAAAGAATTTAACCATTTTTAAACATCCCCTTTCATATCTACTATAGTCAATTCTAGTTATTTATGGTAGTTATGTTCTGTAAAATTGGTGTAAACAAAGAATTAGTGATACTGAATCACTGGCATCTAGGGGAAACAAAGGGTTAGGTTGCTGTGAGCTTCTGATTTCAGCATATCATTAACTGTTCAGTACATAACCTGCTTTATGAATGTTTCTTTTTAAAGACACTTTGTTTAATTTATATTGTGGACTTAACATTAAAATCACAAACAACAGTGCTATCATATGCACTGTAATGATGTTTATCTAACTTTATATTTTTTCTTGAAGGTAGGTCACAGCTTCTTATTCTTAGAAACACTAGCCACTACTTGAGAGTTTGCTTGGGGACCATTTTAAATAGTGAAACAACCATAAACAGCACACAAATGAGAAAAACATGGCTCCAAGAGCATGTCACCGAGAAGAGCATATTTATTTACACAATGAGAGACGAACAAAGAAGGCTGAGTGTCACAATTTTTTACCTCAGCTGGGAATGTGCATGTTCCGCAACTCAAATTTTTCTCCACTGGGCACATTTGTGGATGTCTGTGAAAATACTGCTAGTATTGGTTTTGGGGGCTATGAATAAATTTTAACAAGTAGGTGAATGTGCAAGTACAGAATCCATAAGTAACCAGAATTCTATATTTGCTTCTGGTTGGAGCATAAGCAAAATGTTGCAAATGGATTATAAAGATTATTTGACCAAAGTCATGCAATTCTTGCATTTTTTCAGTATTCACATGTACCTCTGACTTCTGAAATAGTGATTATGACTAACTCTATACTAAATTCTCTTTATATTTTCAGTCCTGTACCAAGTACTTTGTGTATGTTAACTGGTTTAAGTTTAACACTAACTCACTAACTAGTTTGTATTTTTATCTTGTATGTGCACATTCTTCCTCTACTTTTCAGGAATTCTGCATGGTGTGACATCTTTTCCCACTGTGTGGGAAGGGATAAAATGTGAGGCATTCCTTTTTTTCCTAGTTTTATTGGTGCATTGTAATTATACATCACAGGTTCAAAGCGATACAAGCATATGTGCAGACAGTTCTTGGTGTGACTCCCTCAGGTTCTCACCCTGCTCACCCCACCTCTCTCTGCCTCCCTCCCTCCCTCCTTTCCACAATCTCCTTCTACAAGTCTACTGGTTTCTCTCTTCATTTATCTAGTCCCTTTTATTTCCTATCTTCTCTCTAGCTTCCACCATGGGAGAAAATATACAATCCTTGATTTTCTGAGACTGGCTAATCTCACTTAGCATAATATTCTCTAGTTCCACCTATCTTCCTGCAAATGACATGATTTTGTTCTTTATGGGTCAGTAAAATTCCTCTGTATGTATATACCACATTTTCTTTATCCATTCGTCTGTTGATGGACACCTAGGTTGGTTCCATAATTTGGCTATTGTGAATTGTGCGTATAAACACGGGTATGCATGTATCACTATAGTATTCTGACTTTAATTCTTTTGCAAATGTACTAAGGAGTGATATATCTGGGTCATATGTTAGTTCCATTTCTTGTCTCTTGAGAAATCTCCATACTGATCTTCAGAGTGGTTGTAATAATTTGAAATCCCCCCAACAGTATATAAGAGTTCCTATTTTCCCACATCCTCACCAACATTTATTATTGTTTGTAATCTTGATTGCCATTCTCACTTGAGTTATATGGAATCTCAGTGTAGTTTTGATTTGAATTTCCCTGCTTGCCAATGATGTTGAAAATTTTTTTATATTTTAGCCATTTGTATTTCTTCTAAGGAGTCTCCATTCAGCTCAGTTGTCCCTTTTTAAAGTATACTTTTATTGGTGCATTGTAATATACTTCATAATGCGGTTCAGAGTGATAGAAACGTGCGTGCACACATCGGTTGGAATGTTTCCTTCCAGGTACCACCCCACTCCCTCCGCTACCTGTTCATGATATTGAGATTAGTGTTATAATTTCACATATGTACACGGAATTATTTGAACTATTTTTGATTGGGTTATTTGTTTTTATAATGTTAAAAGTTTTTTTTAAGTTCTTTGTATATTCTAGACATTAGTCCTTTATCAGAGGAGTAGCTGGCAAAGATTTTCTCCCATTCTGTAGGCTTTCTCTTCAGACTCTTGATTGTTTCCTTTGCTGTACAGAGGCAGTCTTTTACATGGAATAACATTTAAAACAATAGTAAAATTGTTTCAAATATACTTTCATTGGTGAATTGTAATTACACATTATATTGATGTATAGTGATAGGAACATACATGCACAAACACTTACATGCACATGACACTTGGTGTCTTTCCCCCTGGATCTCCCTGGCCTTATACCCTCCACCTAGCAATCAAAAAAAATTAAACAATTAAAAGCATTACCAGTGCTTTTTAAAGCATGCCCTTTTAAAGATGACTCAAAGTAGAATATTTTATATATGTCAACTAGATATAGTCAAGTAGTCATGAACATTTTATCTAGAAACTTGTTTTTTAACCACTATAATGTAAGGTAACTTTCTTTGACCTCTGATGTATATAAGTCTCATATTTTAAAACTCCCACTCGGCTCATACTCTTATTATGAGCTCCCTATTTCATCTTCACATCACTGCTGCTTCTCTTGAAGAGAATTATTATACTCTTGACATTATTTTATCAGGTGGGCTATTGTAAACCATCTAATTCCATTAACAAACCCATGAAAAAGGTGAGGAGGGCAGTTATTTTAATTAACAAGTTCTTTTTCATCACAAAATAATAATAATAATAACTGCAAGATGATGGAACTACCTTGAAAGCAAGTTTAAATTAACAGCTCCAAGTAGGTTAGCTGTAAAATGCTAAGCTACAAAGAGAAAAAAGAATGAAATAGTAAAAGAAGAACAAGACGTGAATATCTTCTTCAAAGGAAGCCTCTATATGTACGTATTACTTTGTAGTGACGCTCTCCAAGTATGCTAAAATATTTGATCCAGCACAGCAAATAAAGGTAAGATCTTAAAGGGTGGTGGCGGAGAGTGGGGGAGAAAGGATTTTTAAAAGTTCCAAGTATGTTGTTCAGTTCCTTGTGTTGCCATATTCTATAACTTGGTCTTATGTTGCCTATTAGTCTCTCAGCTTTTCCCCACCTTGTTCCTATTCTGCATTTTATAGGTCATTTTTTCTGCCATTCTATGTATCAAGCTTCCAAAAAGAAATCTTACAACTTGAGGATAACAGTATTAGTCCCCCCCCAATTCCTAATATCCTCTCTGTTCCTCTTCATTCTATTGGTAAAATATTCTGATATCAGGATTCTTGTTCATTTTTATATTTTTACACTTAGAAAAAATAACAGTATTTCCTTTATCAGCTTACAAAATCAACAGATTTCAGAAAATGTCTGGAATATAATAGATGGTTCATTTATGCATTCTTTAGTAAATATGTGAATGTTGAAGATTGTCAGTAACTGTGTGTTAGGTTTTGGTTGCTAACCAATAAGGAAATGAAATAGCCTGGTCCCAGCTCTCCTGATGGTTGCTGTCTAGTGGAGGAGACACCCGAAATAAGACAACTATGCGAATGAAAGTATAATCGCAAATGAGCAAGTACTGTGGAAGAAGAAATTCAATTGTATGAGCACAAAAATTGCAGTGAAAAACCCTGGGATCAGGAATGGCTTTCCTGAAGAACCTCAATCTGAGCTGAAATCTAACCAGAGGGAGGGGATATGGTAGGCATCTTATCTTAAAAAAAGCCTGTGGAAGGCCCTGTGAAAGGGCAGAATGGGGATGGCTGAGGAGCCAAGACATGCGGAGAGGATCAAGGTAGTATGATGTGAGATGGAGCTAATAGGGTCAATGCCACCAGGGCATTAGACATCTTTTGGCCCTATTTTGGGTTCCATATCTTGATGAATCCCAAGCCATAAGAGTTTTAAACAAGGAGTAAAGAAGGGAGTGAGAGGCAAGGCCATATTTGCTCTTTGAAAAGTCTATTCTCAACAAAATCAGTTGATTTTTTAAAATCTGTCAATACAAGAATTCCAAATTTCAGGATATGAGGATAGTTTTTCCCCCTCTTTTCAATATCATAATGAATAGATTTCAACACATCATTTCCTATCCATTTGATCCCTAGGCTCAATATTATTTTCTGTGTCAGTTTTGAAATTTATTATTCACCTTGTCACATTTCATGTATATAATTAAAGAATTAAGCAGAATGTGTCCTCTCTATAAGGGAGAAAAGACAGGTTTTGTTTATGTATTTTTAAATATTATGTAACCATAATCTTGACAGAGCAGTATTTTATGGTTATCTGATGTATCTGATCTAAAAGAAAATACTTCCCTTGTTTCAAATAAGTACTGTGTTGTCATACAACAATTTCCAAGAAGTTTGTGTAAGCTACAGAATTTTGTGCATCGTTTTAGTGCCTCTGGTGGTTTTCCTTCGTTTCAATGGGAGAAAAGTAGTGCCCAGTTTGCTTATTGGCATGGTGACACTTTCTTTTTTTTTTGCAGTACCGGGGATTGAACCCAGGGGCGTTCTACCTCCGCGCTACACCCCCGGCCCTATTTTTTTATACTTTATTTTGAAACCAGGTCTCACGAAGTTGCGAGGGCCTCACTAGGTAGAGAGAGAGAGAGAGAGAGAGAGAGAGAGACAGACAGGGAGAGAGAGAGAGGGCTGAGGCTGGCCGCGAACCCAGATCCTCTGGTCTCCGCCTCCCAAAGTACTGGGATTACAAGTGTGCGCCACCACGCCCGGATCTGGTGACACTTTCTACAACACATACTGGAGCAATCTTCCAAGTATGTCACTGCTGCTTCTGAACATTCCCACTCAAAAATGTTGACTGTGTTGGGCCTCTCCCCTGAAACAACTGTGACTTATTTTCTAATCTGCCTTTTTTGAGTGGCATCCTCCATAAATTACTTCCTCCATAAATTTATATTTCCACTCAATAGAAATTTGGTTTTGTGACACCTGACATAAAGAACACTAGTATTCATTTGGCTGTCTCTGAAACAGCCCATGTTTCTTTATGTTGCCACAAATAAGTCATGAACAGGGTTTTATGTTTATTCTTTTCTTTCCGTGGTGATTTTGATTTGCATATTTGAATCAAGCCCGATACTATATTTCACTTATTATTTATTCAGTTAATCAATTATTCATTAATAATAAAAAAATTAGCATTGAACCAGGTATTGGGGTTACAAAAGATGAAAGACATGGCTCTTGTTTTCAGAGACATCTCTGTCCAGCAGGGGAGAAAAACATTTGAAACAGGTGGTTGCAGCCAGGCGTGGTGGTGCACACCTATAATCCCAGTACCTGGGAGGCTGAGACAGGAGGATTGCAGGTTCATGGCTAACCTCAGCAACTTATCAAGGCCCTTCACAACTTAGTGACACCCTGTTTCAAAATAAAAAATAAAATAGGGCTAGTGTAGCTTAGAGGTAGAATGCCCCTGGGTTCAGTCCCCAGTAACACACACACACACACACACACACACACACACACACACACACACCACCACCACCACCACACAAAATAAATAAATAAATAAATAAAACAAATTAAGTGATCACAAGAGCATGATTCCTTATTAGAATTATGTTCAAACTATCACTGGAACACAGAAATGAAAGCTATCTGGGAAACTGTGAATTATAAAATCAATTTAGTTTTGCAGATTAGACGGAACTATTTTTCACATATTTCCAGAAATAACCTAAAGATATGATTAAAGTTATATAAAACAAATAGGAGTTTACATTTTCTCCAGGTTCACAGCAGTTAACTTTAATTCCTTTTATAACACTGTGCTTTGCACTGTCTTTCATGTCAGAATGAATTCCCATCTCCTGAAAACATCCCATGGTTAGCACTTTCTCTTCAGCAATGAATCATCCCTGGAGCCACAGTGCTTGGTGCCTCATCATTGGGGCAGATTATGTTCAATAGCGACACAAGATGACAAATATGAAGATTTTTTTTTACTGTGTCATATCGCTTAAAGCCTGGCTAGGCTAAGCATCCTTATCAAAATACATACTGATAAGACAGCTGTGCTCTACTTTTGTTTTACCAAACCTAGCAAGTATTTTATTTGCAATAAAGAAACTGAAGGGCCATCAAAGTTGTGTAGAGCCATCTGCTTCTGAAATTAGTTTCATACAGGGAATTTAATCCTCAGTAATTCTCAACTACTTGTGATTCTGGAAATGCATTGTATTTTTTAAGTCTACAGTTAACTATGGACATCTAATTCCACTCTATCACCTTATATCAAGTGTGTTAGCAACATTTTCCAAATTGCAAAGACATGGTAATAACACAGGACTTGTGCTTGATAATGAATCATATCTCAGGGCTCTCTCTGTCTAAACAAGTGGTAGGAACTCTATGTGCCTGCTAAGAAGCATATGGAGAAACATGACATATGATCTAGTTTATAAAAGCATAACTTAAAAATTTAATGTAGTTAAGAGCAGGTGGGAATTCTGTAAATAATGAGTTATACTAGATTTCATCAACATCTCAATTGGGATTCAGCCCTTATATTATTGTTCTTTAATTTTCCTCAAACTCTTGGACTATAGTATAACCCATGACAACATTTTATTTATCTGTGTGTTTCTAGAGGCATCTTTGACCCATTTTTCACAAAATATAAGTAATTTATTTGCCAGGTTAAGTACATGTGAGTTGAAATCCAGTATGTCTTAGAATATTAAAACAAATTTAAATTTATTTTAAGGGTAAAAACTCTGTTAAAAGACACCCCCAAAAATATCAGTGTCTATTTCCATCTATACGATACTTTCTTATACAATCTCTGAATTGTCTGTCAGGTGATTATTAAATTGCGTGCTTCCATTCCCTCAAAGACTATAAATTCTGTGATTTTCCTCACTAACTCTAAGACTTTGACTCATTTTAATATGCTCTGACCCAAACAATGAGCAGAGTTTCTGGTTCACTAACAGAATTGCATTTTGTGAGACTGTGTCAGAACAGAGCACTATGAGATATGAATCTTCATTCCCTTGAGTTTAGTAATAAAAAGATTAGTAGCTTGTAAATTGTAATGAAACATTTCTATTTTTTGAGAAAAGAAAAACATTGCTTTATAGAATCAGAAAAAGAACGTGCTATAGGTTAGAGGCAATATTTCTAATATTTGTAGCACACTTGATCCTTTATAGTGCTCTATGATAAAATTACTAAATAAATGTGTATAACGTAGATCTTTTCATTTAGAAACAAGTACATTTTTGTATTCTAGATTTACCCATTTTATCCAAATACTGTGAATTCTACATGTATTTATGTGATCCATAAAGAAATCAACAATATGTAAATGAAGATATTTTAAAATAATAAAATATCTTTTGAAATACTTAAAATGTATAGTCAGTATAACTTATGGATATCCATTATAATGCTTCTGAAATATTAAATACTTCACAGTAAGTCCTAAGGGCCATATTTTAATACTCAAATAGCATGAATATCCATTGATTCATTCTTTCAATTAATTCAAAAATTTCTATTAATAGATAGAAATGAGTCAGTAGAAATGGAGCTATAACCAAATCAATTGTTTTCTTTCCTTAGAGTAGAAGATGAACAATACAGAGCAAACAACAAATAAATATATAAGTTTAAGTTTTGATAATTACCATGAAAGAAAAATCAGTCACCATCTAGATTTTTAAAAAGTCTCAGTCTGTATAAGAAAGTCTTAGAGTAAATAATTATGAGCTTGAATTTGTGCTCTGATGTTAGGGGCTTGGGCTTTCTCAAAGCTAACCGAAGAAATAAACTATCCCTTCATATGAGACATATTAATCATTTTTACGTAGAGAAAATTGTCTTTATACAGAAACACTCCAATGTATTTTGTGAAATTAATCACGTTTTCTGATTACTGATGAGACAACTTTTACATCTTATGAGCAATTCAGTGTTCATTTTACAGTATCTTTACCCCATTTAAAATGATTTATGATATAATTAACTATATTTTGTGACAGAAAATATTTATTCTGATACTTCTGTATTATTCCTTCAAATAAGTAGAGGTAAGATGCACTATTTTTCACAGATTTAAGTAATTAAAAGAAGGATGTGAATCATTGGTATAAAATAGTATGGTTCATATATTATATAAAATATTTACATTGATTTAAAAACTTCACATCATATTCAGAAAAGTCTGTCATCCTTTTCCTTGTTTTTTTGGTTTAGAAAAAAATAAATACACACAAAATAGTAAATATCATATTACATTTAGATATATAATAACAAAATAAATATATACTGATAAGAAAATACACTGAATATATACTAAATGGATACTATTGGTATAAGAGCTCTCTTGTCTTTTTTCAATGCCATTTCTTAGACTTAAATATTAAATACAGTGATTTAGACACTTCATATATTATATCCCAAGTTCAGGCATTTCTTCTGTTAGAATACTTCTTAGGCAAGGGGTAGCTCAGTAGTAGAGCTAGGATACATGAGGCTCTGTGTTTGCTCCCCATCACTGCAAAATTTAATTTTTCTCTGAATATAACTGTAATTAACAGATGCAACATTGAAATACACCCATGATATTCTTTTTAAAGATAATTTATTTAAAATTTATTCATGGTATAATAAGTGCATCATTTTCCCATTTATTGTAATGACTCAATAGCAAGAAAACATATAACTCAGTAAAATGAGTCAGGACTTAGTCCTAGAAGGTATATAAAAAGATGTTCAATATCACCAATCAACAGGGAACTGCAAATCAAAACCACTATGAGACACTATTTCACCTTTTCTATGGTAACTATATCAAAATGAGGAGATGGCAAATGTTGGTTGAGGGTGTGGAGAAGATGAAACCCTTGTATTCCATGGGAATGTGGATTGGCACAGCCATTAAGGAAAATAGTACAGAGCTTTCTAAAGAACCTAAAAAATTAACTACCACATGACCAAGCAGTCCTCCTTTAGGGCATATATCCAAAGGAAATTAAATCACCACCTCAAAGATATCCCACTCTTAGCTGGGAGGAGTGGTGCAGGCCTGTAAGACCAGTATTGAAAGGCTGAGACAGGAGGATTACAGGTTTGAGGCAAGATTTGGCAATTTAGGGAGGACCTCAGCAACTAGTGAGACCCTGTTTCAGAAAATAAATAAAATAAGGCTGGGGGTGTATCTCAGAGGTAGGATGCTCCTGGGTTCAATTCCCAGTACCACCTACACACACACACACAAAAGAAAAAATATCCACACTCATATGTTCATTGTAGCATTATTCACAATAGTCAAGATATGAAAATAACCTAGATGCTCATCAATGGATTAATAGATAAAAATTGTATACAAACACACACACACACACACACACACACACACACACACACACATATTCCTTTTTTATACTTTTATTGGTGCAAGCACTTGATGAGTTTTCCTCCTGGCTCCCTCCCCAATCCTCCCCTTCCCCATACAATATTGAGATTGGCATTGGTATTCTCGTATATGTACATAACGTCAATGGAAGTGTTTCCTTCATTAATTCTTCTCCCCCCAACTCCCACCCCAAAACCATCTCCCTCACTCCACTAGAGTTTCTCCTCCATTATTTAAAGTCTTTTTTATATAAAAATTACTCATAGCTTCCACATATGAGAGAAAACATATGACTATTCACTTTCTGTAACTGGCTAATCTCACTTAATATAATGTTCTCCAGATCCATCCATTTTCCTGCAAATGACATGCAAAATTTTGTTCTTTATTGCTAAATAGAATTCCATTGTGTGTATATCCATTTTGTGATCTATTCATCTGTTGATGGACCTGGGTTGGTTCCGTAGTTTGACTATTATGAATTGTGCTACTACAAACATGGTTATGCATGATTTCATTCCCTTAGGAAAGATACCCAGGAGAGGTATATCTGGATCATATGGTGGATCCATTCCCAGTTTTCTAAGGAATCCCTACACTGATCACCATAGAAGCTGCCCTAATTTGCAATCCCACCAACAGTGTAGAAGAGTTCCTATTTCCCCACACCCTAGCCAGCATTTACTGTTGTGTTACTTCTCGCTGATTGCTATTCTGATTGGGGTTAGATGGAATCTCAGGGTAGTTTTAATTAGCATCTTCTGGATGCTAATGATAAACATTTTTTCAGGTACATATCGGCCATTTGCATTTCTTCTTTTTTGGGGGGTACCAGGGATTGAACCCAGGGGCGTACCCCCGGCCCTATTTTTTATCCTTTACTTTGAAACCGGGTCTTGCGAAGTTGCGGAGGGCCTCACTACGTAGCTGAGGCTGGCCTTGAACCCAGATCCTACGGTCTCCACCTCCCAAGTACTGGGATTACAAGTGTGCGCGCCACCACACCCGACTCTGCATTTCTTCTTTTGTGAAGTATCTATTTAGTTCAATTGCCCATTTCTTGATTGGGTTTTTTGTTTAAGTGTAAAGTCTTTTAAGTAATGTGTATATTATAGATATTAGTCCTCTATCAGAAGGATAGCTGGCAAAGATCTTCCATTCTGTAGGCTCTCTTTAGACTCTTGTTGGTTTCCTTTGACGAACAGAAACTTTTTAGTTTAATGCTGTCCCATTTATTCTTGTTTTAATTTCCTGAGTTTTGGGGGTGTTATTGAGGGGGTCTCTACCTGTGCATATATGTCAGTATGTTGGATGTATGCCTTCATCTAGTAACTTCAAAGTCTCTAGTCTAATTTCCAGGACTTTGATGCATCTTGAGTTGACTCTTGTGAATGGTGAGAGGTAGGGATTTAGTTACATTTTTCTATAAATGGATAATCAGTTTTCTCAACACCATTTGTTGAAAAGGCTGTCTTTTTCCCAACATATGTTTTTGGCACTTTGTCAAAAATCAATTGGCAACAAACGTGTGGATTTGTTTATCTTCTATTCTGTCCCACTGTTCTGTGTGTCTGTTTTTGTGCCAATACCATGCTGTGTATGAATATTAGTCTTAGAAAAGGAGATCCTGTCATTTGTTACAACCTGGATGGCCTTGGAGGATACTATGCTAAGTGAAATTAGGTAGACACATAGCTGGGTGTGGTGGCGTGCACTTGTAATCCCAGTACTTGGGAAGCTGAGACAGGAGGATCGCAGGTTCATGGCCAGCCTCAGCTACTTAGTGAGGCCCTCTGCAACTTAGTGAGGCCCTGTTTAAAATAATAATAATAATAATAATAATAATAATAATAATAATAATAAATAGGGATGTGAGTGTAGCTCAGAGATAGAATGCCCCTGGGTTCAATCCCCAGTACCGCAAAAAAAAAGAAAGAAATTAGCTAGACACAGAAAGAAAAATATTGCATGTTTTCACATGTATGTGGAATAACAAAATAAAAGGTCAAATAGAGAAGAAAACAGTGACTACCAGTGTCAGAAGGTGGGGATGAGGAAATAGGAGTTATAGTTAAAAAAATGTAAAGTAGCAAATATATAGAATGAACAAGTTGAAAGATCTAAGGTACAACATGAAGACTATAGTTAATATATTATGGGGCTGGGAGTGGTGGACTGCTTACCTCACATGTGAGAGGCCCTCATTTTCATCCCCAGCACTATGAAAAAATAATGAAAAGTTTTCCTAAATTAAGACATATAGCTGCTCTTGCTCCACAGTGGGGAAAATGGGCAAATTTGTGAGATGATGGATTTATGAATTTGTTCCACTGTAGTAACTATTTTACTATACATATTTATATGTAGTGTATTTGTATACATATAAAGGTAGTATATATATATATTATGTATATATATGTATATCTTACAACATCATGTTGTTTACCTTAAATATCACAAAAATATATTTTGTAAAAAATAGCTAGGCATAGTGGCACATGCCTGTAATCCTATCGACTCTGGGGTCTGAGGCAGGAGGATCATCGGCTCAAGAAAAGCCTTGGAATCTTAGTGAGATCCTATCTTAAAATAGAAAGAACTGGTGGTGTAGCTCAGTGGCAAAATGCCCCTTGGTTTAATTTCTAGTACTGAAAAAAAATGTGGTAGCATAAAAACAGACATATGATGGAACAGAATAGAAAGTTAAAAAGTTCAGAAACAAATCAATACACATATATACAGTCCACTGATCTTTGACAAGGCTACTAAGGATACACAATGGGGAAAGAATATTCTCTTCAATGAATGGTATTGAGAAAACTAAATATATATATATATGTAAATGAAAGAAATTTAACCCATATTGTACACCATATACAAAATTTAACTCAAAATGAAGTAGAGTCAGCAGTAAAATAAAATTGATTAAAAAATTGACAAAGGAACCTATGTAGACATTTCTTTAAAGGAGACAAAAAGAGTGGCCATCAGGTACATTGAAAAGGTGCTCAGTATCATTAAGACATCAGGGAACTGAACATTAAAACCACAGTGAGATCTCCCCCTATATCTGTCTGAATGATTATTACTAAAATAAAAAAGACAAAATGTATTGGCCAGGATGTGGAGAAATTGGAACCTTTGCTAATTGTAAATGGGACTGCAAATTATACAGCAACAGTGGAAAACGGTATCAAGAGTCCTCAAAAAGTAAAAATAGAGCTACCATATGATCCAGTAATCTAGCTTTGGGTATTTATACAGAAGAATTGAAATCAGTACCGTGAAGAGAGATTCACACTCCTATGTTTATTGTTGCATTATTTGCAGTAGCCAATATATGGATGCAACCTTAGTGTGCATCAGCAGGTGAATGGACATTGGAACTGTGGTGTGTACATACAGTGGAATTTACTCAGCCTTAAATAGAAGGACATACTGAAATATTTGACAACATGGATGAAACTTGACATTATGCTAAATGAAATGTTAATTGCACAAACACAACATGATTCCTCTCATATAAGTTATTTAAAATAGCCAAATTCATAGAATCAAAAAGTGGAGTGCTGGTCGCCAGGAATTGGAAAGGGAGAGATAAAATAAAGAAATACTAATCAAGGCACATTAAATTTCAGTTAACCCAGATGAATAAGCTTTAGAGATCTGCTACAAAATATTTGGACCAATAATCAAAAATACTGTACTGTGTACTTAACCAAATATTAAGAGAGTAGATCTCATGTTAAGTATTCTTACCACAAGAGAAATGTTTTATCTAATGGATTTATATGTTTTATACTTAATTTTAATATAAATACAACTTTTCTGTCTTATTTACTCCCAACTCATACTTCATAAGTAGAAATGTATACAACAAAGTTTAGAATACTGGTCCTGTTTTGAGATAAATATGGAAGACCAGGAATCTTATAATCAAATTACAACTCAAAGCACAAGAACAGTACACACTCCTACTTCTGCACATTTGAGCATAAAAGGGAGGTCCCAAATATTCTAATGAGTTTCCTTTTCATTTATATTTGCAATTCTAAACTTTAAGAGAATGGCTCCTTTTCTGCCTCGTGCTCATGTTGAGACTAAAAACAGGTTGGAAGGAAGTTTGCAGTATGCAGCTGCATAAAAAGCGTTACTGAAACGAATATTTTGAGTTCTTAGTTAAGTCAGAGGGTAAGGTAAATCATTTTGAAAGCCCATCCAGCTCCAAATTTGATGTCCATGTTAGGTCATTTGGGTGATATATTAATTCTTAGACCCATTATTGAAATTTTACTAGCCCATTGCTGTAAAAATTTGATAAACTATGTTGATAGTAGGAAATTGAGGTTAGAATTCAGTGTTATAATTTTAAAAGTACCTGATGGTATGCTTAGTCTTAGATGTTACCTATCTATTGATTCAGACTGTCCTTTGGGGGAAATTAAATATCATAAAAATTATATATAGAATTTCCAGCTTCATGAACTGCATCAAAAGAAGAGTGTTTCCCTTTTGTTATAATAACTTTTGTTATCCTTGGAACAATCTTCTCTCCCCTTTCTCTGAACCCCCTTCCCCTTGTAAAAGAGGAAGAGAAGGAACATGGAGAAAAGGAGGATTGGAGAATGGCAGAGTAGCCACAGCTCTGATCCAAGAAGAAGCCAGCCCAAAAGACTCTAGTTGGAGCCAGGTGTGGTGGTGCATGCCTATAATCCCAGTACTTGGAGGCTGAGACAGAAAGACCACAGGTTTGAGGCCAGCCTCAGTACCTTAGCAAGGTCCCTCAGCAGCTTAGTGATACCCTACTTCAAAATAAAAAAAATAAAATAAAATAGGGCTGGCAGTGTAGCTTGAAGGTAGAATGTCTCCGGGTTTAACCTCCAATACCCCCCCCAACAAAAAGACTCAGTCTGGGAATTAACTTCCCCTTGGAGATTCAGTGCTATAGGAGTCAACTGCTAAATAAGCTTTAGCACAGTGTAGCAGTTAATTAATGTAATTGATTCTTTTTTCCCCAACAAGAAACTACATTCTCTTTATGCACAATTGTATCTTAGGGACAGTTAAGTTTAGACAATTTGAACAAGATGTAATTATCAATTACAGGTACCTTTGGGTCCATGGACATTATTATCTTTTAATGACTTTGTTCCTTTTCATGTTATTAGGAAATTATATAGCTATTTTTTTCTCTTAGTGAATTGCACATTATGTTCTTACACAATGATATTGCAATGAAGAAAAAAATAGTCAGGTACTCCTATCACTCTTTGTATATTCTGTTGAAGAACAACTTAAAAAATAATTCCATGGGGAACCATGAAACAAAACGACTAAAATGTAGCACAAGAATATGTCCTTTTTGATATCCCTTGTTAATATTTTTATGGGCCTTTTAAGTTTAAGTGATTTTTATTGCAACAGGTTGTTATTAGGTCTGTGCATGAGTGTATACATACATTTTTTTTTGCACAGTATCATACATTTCAGTCTTTATCACGGTGGGATCAATAAAGATACAGACCGCAATGCATTAGCATCATAAAGGAAATGTAATAAATGACTTTATAACTGTAGTAAAAGTTGCATGAGCACCAGCAGCTGTACCAGAGATGTTGCTACAGCGGCGTTTTATGACCTAATGGCACTCAGTGGGCTGATAATATTATGTGTGTGTGTGATGCCAGCAGTTTCCAAGGCCTGGATTTCAATTCAATAAATAATTGAAAGCACTTTTAGACTTTTCCATAAAATGTTTAATAAGAGATCAAACCCTCCCTCCCTGTAGTGGAAAATTAAATAGTTTTTACGGGAGTATTTTATGACAAAAATTCTAACTACTAACTGTGGGAAAACTGGTGTTTTTAAACACAGCAGTTGAAAGTAAAGAATACTTCAAAGGATTTGTATTGTCTTGTATTTGATTAACAGTTTCTTAGATTTAATTTTTTTTTCTTTGGTGAAGTTTCAGGCTTTTGGACTTTCAGGACTGTGTGTAAGAGCAAGTTTTACTCAAATATGTATAGTGTGACACAGTTGTAGAGCACTGTGGATATGAGTATTGTAGCGAGTCAATATTCTGAAAGTGGCAGAATGGATATTCCTGTATTGTAAATGTGCAATTCACTGTGGTTTCTTTATATTTTAAAGGAAAAATGTGAGAATGATTTTACCATTTCATTTACAGATGAAGTGAAATGAGTTCTCTCTGACTGGATGAAAATTTCATAAAATGTACACTGTGGGAGACTGAGATTTTATGTAAAATAAAGAAAAAGAAGTCCCCCTAAAATAAGTTCTAATGGTCATTTCCTTTTACTACATATAAAATTCTTTCTCTCTCTCTCTCTCTCATACATGGAATTAAACCCAGGGAATTCTACATCTGAGCTGCCTCGAACCTGTAATGCTCTCATCTCATCCTCCCAAGTACTGAGATTACAGGCGTGTACCTCCACACCAGGCTCTTTTTTAAAACAGGAATGAATTCATAACAGTTGCTAGTTTGTTAAATGCCTTATTTTTTCACTTTCATTTGGCTGTTCAAAGCCTGAAGGGAATTAGTATATACACTACATCAATTGAAGTGAGGTTACTAATCAATTATCACAAACATTGTCTGTCAATTACTCCATATGGCACATATTCTTAGTTAATCAAATATGCATCATTAGTAGGCTGTCATCTTAATGTGATATGAAAAGAAAAATATGTAAAATAGTGGAATCCTTCAAAGACAAACATGTCTGAAACTGTCTCCTGAGAATGATTTAACAGATAAGTCTATGGGTTGATATGAGACATGTATTTAATCATAGAATTGAAGAGATGCTTTATTGAATAGACTGTATATAGCTTAGTTTTGAAAAAAGATCCAAGACTGTCATAAATGTTTCTTATTGTTCAGTTTGCTGTCCCTCTTCATTTTTCTTTCTTTCCCTTTTGTCTAATAGCTCACTGAGTTCAAAAGTCCAGAAAATTTGAAATGACATTTTCCAATGCACTCAGTTTTTAAACATCTCTGTTTCAGCCATATTTGCCCATCTCTATTGTGTAAATTTCACATCTTATATGCCATCTAAAATTTTCTCTTGTACAGAGAGGACAACAAAAGCTTTAGAAGAAATCTATAATTCTCTTGGCAGTGTCTGGGTCAGGGCACACCGCATAACTGGGCACAGAGGCTGGATATTCCATCCTGATTAAAACTCCTATTGCTCTTATCCTTCCTCTATATAATGTGTAGGGACTTGAAGGGCCCCAATAAATCAGTGCCTCTTGTCACCACCTGTGTTTTGAACCAATGAAGAAATTTGAAAATGAGGGTGAGACCAAAGGAAAAAATACCAATCTTCCTTCCATGGAGAAGAGTAAAAGAATAGGTGGTAGTTCAAATGGACCTGCCTCTGCCTTGCAGAGATTGATTAAGTTCTCTTTTAGCATCCCCCCCCCACTTTGATCTCTTTAATCTATGGTCAGCCCTGATGTAGTGTTCTTTGTGTGAGAGGAGATGGTCAGTCTCCCCCATTTATGAGGCTGCTTCCTCTATACCAATCATTTCTTCTGTGGGTAGATCTCCCTGACACCCCTTGTATGCAGTGTTTTCTTTTTTTAAACAAGCTTCCAAACTGTGTTAAAATGCCTCATAATTATCTCTCTGGACGTTTTGAACCTCAAACTGCAAATTGCGTGTGCTGTTTCTACCTATGTATTGTGTTGTCTCCAGCATGGTCATCACATCTGCAATGAGATGAAATTGAATATTAAAGCCTTGCACATTAAAACCGAAAGGCCAAGAAATTAAAGTTCAAAATCAATTTTCTTACTCTTGTGACTAGATGGTACGCTGTCCCCAAACTTTCAAGTTAGAAGAAATGTACAACCTAAAATCCAGTGCTCTAGTCTGCCTAGCTTTATTCCAAAGGATTCTCCAGGCAGTGGTGAGCTGAGTTCTGCTTGCAGCTGAATCCTAGGCTGGAGCTCAGGGGAATGTGTGTAGTTGTTTTTGAATTTAGGTGGTGGCTCCACATCAAGTTTCTCTTCATCAATTTTTTTTCTTTTTTTGTGGTACCGGGGATTGAACCCAGAGGCATTCTACCTCCGAGCTACACCCCTGGCCCTATTTTTTATACTTTATTTTGAAACCAGGTCTCACAAAGTTGCGGAGGGCCTCACTAAGTAGCTGAGGCTGGCCACGAACCCGGATCCTCCAGTCTCAGCCTCCCAAGTACTAGGATTACAAGCGTGCGCCACCACGCTCGGCTCTCTTCATCAATTTTAAAGAAGACAAAAGTAAATAAAACAAAATGATAATTTGACTGACCCCAATGATAGAATTTTAGACACCAAAATCAGTTTCCTAAAATAAAAGTACCTATGTAAACCCTGTTGCTTAGGATTGTACAAGACCACAACAAAGCCTCATATATTGCCGGTGGAGGGGGGAGAAAGCTCTCTTTTCTAGGATACTGATCAGTATATACCATATGTCTACTTTCCATGAAATGAGAATTCAATTGAAAAATCTCTTCATTAAATGTTTACTTTTAATTCCATACATTTATTATATCTGTGATAAAGCCCACTAATGGCATATTGTCTCATCTGACA
This sequence comes from Glis glis, assembly GCA_004027185.1. Taxonomy (NCBI): domain Eukaryota; kingdom Metazoa; phylum Chordata; class Mammalia; order Rodentia; family Gliridae; genus Glis; species Glis glis. The sequence goes on along the minus strand of PVJS01001890.1, from coordinate 37,949 downwards.
GAAAATGGCATTCAAGTCATTGTTGATCTTTTGCAATTTTATAAATTTGAGATGCTAGCAGCCAAAACCTGCATCTTATTTTTAAGCCTCCCTGTCTCCCATGGAATGTATTCAAATCTCTTAATTTGCATTTCCTCTTTAATACATTTGTTTCTGAACCTCAGAGACATAATAGTTTGAGTCTTTTCTTCTTCTTGTGGAATTATTGAGTCCCCTAAGATCTAACTTCTAGAAAAAAAAGATATCTCTATGTTCTTATTCCTGTCAATGGCTGAGTCACCATTAGTAATTACTGAAGATGCCATTGAGTTTTTTGAAAGCAGAGCACCTCTACCACCACTTTCCAGGGTGACGTTTCCCTAGCATTGTGTGTGTGTGGGTGCGTGCACACGTGTGCGATACTCCATGTCCTTCCACTCTTTCATTAATCTTCCCTATTTTCCCATTTTCTCTTTTTCTATTTTCCTTCCTCATTGTATGGAGTTGATAATGATTTCAGGACCAGCCTGCCTTTTCTTCTAGTCCTTTCCCTTTTCTTTCTGGCACAGTAACATCCTTTACAATATTACATCTTACGGGGATACATACATCCTCACTGATTTCAAATCAGTGCATTCCAAGCTTGCTAAAACCATTCACTGTTCAATTCACTTTCTTCTAATCCTAGAGATGGACAGTTCCATGTAACAAATTGATTCTCAACACACTAACACAAACCAAGACTGGAGTGATGTTTGCCTGCCAGGTTTGCGTTCTCTTAGAGTTCTTAAATTTCTCAGGCTGTTACCTTAGGTACAGGCAAACACAGCACACCTATCTTGGATTGCTGTGTCACCTTCAAATGTAGCCAATATTTTTTGAGAATTTGGTCTTCCCAAACTCTTCTAAAATATGAACAAATTTAAGTTAATACATTGTAGAGGTAGCTCAATTTATAGGATTCATTTTCCTAATGGCTCTAAATGTAAGTTCTTCTTTTCTAATATCCTTTTATAAATTTCAGCTTCTCCTTTTTTCTATCTAGTCTGTGCATAAGATTATTTTTTAGTCTCCTCTAAGGTTCCAACATGTCTTTTAACAAAAAGTTTCTCATTTGTCTACCTAATGGTTGTATCTTCTTTTAATTGGTCTTCATCTTTCATATTTTCACCAGATCCAGTTCCTTCTTGATTTCATAAGTAACTAAATCTTTGAGAATGTTTGAATAACAGCTTTTTTTTTTTTTGCGGTACTAGGTTTGAACCAGGGGCATTCTACCTCTGAGCTACACCCCCAGCCCTATTTTTTATTCTTTATTTTGAAACAGGGTCTCACTCAGTTGCGGAGGGCCTAAGTAGCTGAGGCTAGCCGCAAACCTGGATCCTCCAATCTCAGCCTCCCAAGTACTGGGATTACAAGCGTGCACCACCACGCCCAGCTTGAGTAACAGCTTTTAAAATTAGCCCACCTCACCTTTGGATTTACAATAAAGTTAATGAATTATTTAACTACTTTAACCCCAGGAAAATGCATACATATGTTCTTCATAACAATCCTTTATTACTTTTGATTTTTAATTGAGATGTGACATACATAAAATGAAAGGCACAATTCTTAAAAATAACCTTTTGGTGAGCCAGGCGTGGTGGCGCACGCTTGTAATCCCAGTACTTGGGAGGCGGAGACCGGAGGATCCAGGTTCATGGCCAGCCTCAGCTACTTAGTGAGGCCCTCCGCAACTTCATGAGACCCGGTTTCAAAATAAAGGATAAAAAATAGGGCCGGGGGTGTAGCTCGGAGGTAGAATGCCCCTGGGTTCCATCCCTGGTACCGCAAAAATATATATATAATAATAATAATAATAACCTTTTGGTGAATTTAAAAATGTGTACACTTGAGTAACCCATATCTGAAGCAGAGTATAGATCATTTTCACCCCCCAGGAACCTCCACTGTACCCCTTTCTGATGATCCAATCCCTAACTTTCTAATGTGAACCAGTGGTTCTGACTTCAATGACCATCGATTAGTTTTGCATATTCTTAAACTTCAAATAAAAAGCATCCTTTTCTTGATTCTACTCACTTTATGTTTAATTTTCTTTCCTTCAGTTCTGAGGTAGAAGGTTTTTATTTTTGTAATTCCATAAACATTAAGGCTTATCAATTTCTTTGTAAGAGCAGCTTTGCTCACATCCCACACATTTTGATTAGTGTGTTTTCATTATCACTCAGTTGGAAGTATTGTATTTCCCTTTTGAGTTCTTCTATGATCAATAGATTACTTAGGGAATTATGAACTATGGCCGCCTTTTTAATTTGGCAGTATTTTAAAGCCATTTTTTTCTATTGATTTCCAACTAAATTCTGTTGTGATCAGAGAACATACACAGTATGGTTTCAGTCTTTTAACACTTATGAAGATTCACTTTACAATCTGGTATTATGGTTTGGGTATAAAATGTCCCTCAATGGCCCATGTTTGGAAGGCTTGGTCTCCAATACAGCAATGTTCAGATGGGGGGATTTTGGGAAATGATTGTATTGTGAGCTCTAATTTGGGTTCATAATTGAATGAACTGTTAGGAGGTAGTGGAAGCTGTAGGAGGCAGGTCCTACTTGGAGGAAGTAGGTTGCTGGGTCTTGCCCTGGAGGGTACATGTTGCCTCCAGCCCTTTCCTGGCTGCTTCCTAGCCACTAGGAGGTGAGCAGTTTCACCCCACTGTGTGCTCCCTACCATGAGGTTCTGCTTCACCATAAGTTCACAGCAATGGGGCCAAAGGACTATAAACTCAAACCATAAGCCAAAATAAATCTTTCTTCTTCCTTTTCTTCTTCTTTTTTTTTTTTTTTTTTTACTGGGGATTGAACCCAGGAGTATTTTACCTTTGAGCGATACCCTTAGCACTTTTTGAATTTTTTGTTTTGAAACAGAATCTCTCTATGTTGTTGAAAGTCTGGCTAAGTTGCTGAAACCAGTCTTGAACCTGTGATTCTCCTGTCTTGGCCTCCTAAATACTGGTGTTACAGGTATACAACACCATACCCATCTCAATATTTCCTTCATTTCTTTTGTCTTTGTGAATGTATGATATGTACTCAATAAGTGTACTGTATGTGATTATAAAATTCAATAAAAATCAAGACGTTAGATTAAGAGTACTACTAAATTTTCTATATCGTTTTTTTAAATTGTCATGAATGGAGACTTAAAATCTACAACTCTAAATATAGATATGTTTGTCTCGCTAACTTTCTTAAATTTTGCTTTATTAATAATCCTGTTTTAGTGTGATTGTATGTTTGTTATACTTAGAATATCACTGTGCTGTATAATTACCATGCACAAAAGTATGAAAAATCATGTTATAGAATATGTAATATATATTTAGGATTTCTTGTTTTAGGATTAATTTTTTGTGTGTGTGTGTTTGGTACTGTGGATTGAACCCAGGGCGATTCTACCTCTGAGATACACCCCCAGCCCTATTTTTATTTTTATTTTGAAACAGGGTCTCATTAGGTTGATAAGATTCTCACTACTTGCTGAAGCTATCCTCAAACCTGTGATCCTCCCGTCTCAGCCTCCCAAGTTCTGGGATTAAGAGTATGTGCCACCGTGCCCAGCTAGGATTGATAATTTTATCTTTACAAAATGTTCTTCTCCATACCCTGTAAAAGTAGTATCTCCATGAGAATCTTTGTCTGATACTAATATATCAACATATCTCTGTCATCTTCTATATATCTGTGCATTCATTCACACATACAGGCACATTACATATACATATATACACACACATATGTATGTGTATATATGTATAAATGAAATGCCTTTAATGTATGTATACATATAATATAGATGCCTTAATGTGTGTGTATATATATTTATAAACATATAATGCATTTAGTGTTTGTATATATGCATATATGTGTGTGTATATATATATATATACACACATACATACCACTCTCCATATATATATATATGTATATGTAGATATAGTGCCTATAAATGCAGATAGAAGATCACAGATAAGGATATATGGATTATGTAGTATCCTGTAAGCAGTTATATCAGTAGTTCTTCCTTTTAAATTCAATCTAGAAAACTCTTCCTTTTAATTAAAGTGTTTATCCCATTTACATTGAATATGATTATTGATAAGGTTGGGTTAAAATCTTACCTCTCTTTGTATTATCACATCTTTTATTTGTTCACTTATTTCTTCTGTCCTACTTTCTTTTGGATTAATCATGATTTCTATTTTCTGTTTTTAACATTTTACTTTATTTCATACTTTCAGATATATAGTCTTGTTTTATTTTTAATAGCTTCTCTGGAATTTCAATGTGAATACTTATCTCAATCTTAATTGATTTTTAAATTATTTCACACATCATTTTAATGATGGAATTTTAAGAGTAAATTCCTATTATGCTATTTATTATCATGAGTTTACTTCTCTGTGTGTTGTAAACTCTACAATCTTTGTTACTTTTGCTTTAAAGACTCAATAGTGTTTAAAAAAATAAAGTAGAAGGACATAGGTTACCTCCCCACCCACCTAGGTACTGGAGATTGAACCCAGGAAAACTTGACTACTGAGCTACATTTTATTTTTATTTTGAGACAGGCTTTCATTGAGTCGCTCAGACCGGCCTCAAACTTGTGGTGCACCACCACAGCTGGCAAGGACATAGTTTTTTATAAATATAGCACCACCTCTGGCACTCTTTCTTTTGGTAGCTATTAATTTCCAGGTATAACTATTCCCTGCATCAGTCTGTAGTATTGCTCTACTGGTTCTATTTTCACTCAGTTTTCCTTTATCCTAATGTCCTACATGAATGGAACGCTGAGGGTTTGATCGAAGGTATGACACACAGTAGAAGTAATCAGATGACCTATGGATGAAGTCTGATTTAATTGTGCTGTTTGTGATCAGAGTATGTGAAAGTGAACTTTGAATCTGGACTTTAATCATGGCCACTCTTGTTTTGTCCCTCACATCTTCTTTCTACCTATCCTTATGTCTTCTATCTCAATTGTATTTATACCTTTATTCTGATGGAAGCTTTTCTTTTTTGTCATTTTTTGGTTTTCAGTGTTTTTACTTAGCATATTAATGATTTAGTTCCATTTTCCTTTGTCTTGATTATTTTTGGATGAGAAGTCAGCATTATTTTACTTGTTCTGTTGTATGAACTGTCTTTCTTACTTTGCCGCTTTAAAATGTCTCTTTTATCTTTTATTTCCAGCAATTTAATTTTGATGTGTCTCAGCATATTTTATTGTTATTTATCTCTATTTTTGGTCTGTTTGCTTCTCAGATAAAGTAGTTTGATATATTTTTTCAGATTAATTGTAGTTTTATCATTTTTCCTGAACATGTTTTCTGCAAACAAAAATACCACTTTTGTCATTCAAGAACTACAAATATACAAACATTAGATAATTTCTCACAGGTTATAAATGCTCTATTTATTTTTAATCTTATTTTCCTTTGTGATTAAATTAGGATAGTTTCTATTGACCTGTTATCAGGTTAATTTAGCCTAGTTTTTGTCTTATCTAACTTGTTAAAATTAATCCAATTGTTATTAATACATTTTTTATTTCTAGAAGGTTTTGCCAGTTCTTGTTATATTTTCCATTTCTATTGTGAAATAAGTTATCTCCTCACCTTTTTATGTATATATGTATGGTAATATGGATTGAACCCTGGGGCATTCTACCTCTAAGCTAAACCCCCAGCCTTAATTAATTTTGGAGAAGGGTCTATGTTACCACATGCTGGCCTCAAATCTGTGATCCTCCTTTCTCAGCTTCTCAAATACTAGTTTTACAGACATGCAGCACCATGCCTGGCCTCCTTGTCCTTTCATAGCTATTTTTTCAGTAAATTCTTTAAAAAAATTTTTAAAGCCAATTCCAAGAATTTTGTAATCTGTAGTTCTGCTTCTTTTGACTTTTCCCCCCTCTGGTTATGGGATACTGTTCTACTTCTCTGCATAGCTCTGAATTTTTAAAAACTTATCTCCAGATAGTATACATAGAACAATGGTAAGAAGTAAGTGTAACATTTTTAATCTCATCTTGTTATTTTCCCAGAGAATATGATTTTTTTTTTCTGTATATGGCCTGGTGTTTCGGTGAGTAACGGGATCTCATATGTATTTTTAATTAGATTGAATTCACCTATGATTAGGCCAACTTCTAGTCTCCAAAGCCTTCACATTTTAAAACATATGAGCATTTGAGCTATTTCGTAGCTAGTATTTTAGCTATCTTGGTTCAATTTCGGGTTTGGTTTTGAAAGGGCCCTTGGACTCAACCATTTTGGAAATGTTTATGATATCATTTCTCTATACCTAATATTTATTTTCTATGGCTGCTTTCTTGTCAGAATCTGAGGCGCATGTGTATGTGTGTGTATGTGTGTGTGTGTGTGTGTGACTTATTGGAATGGTGTTTTATTTTTGTATTCTTCTTCCAAATTTCAATCTATCCTTCCAATCCCACACTATCTTCTAAAACTTGGTTGATTTCATATTCTTGCTATTATCTCTGTGTATGACAGATATAGCCATTCTCAGACATACACACATATCCTCAGGTATAGAAAATTCGCTGGCTCTGTTTGCCTATGAAGGAATTTTTCCCTCTGGACTCTAGAACATCAAGGCTTATTTTTATTTACCATCATTTACTAGCTCTATAAAAGTATACGAGTTTTATTTTGTGTGGGTTTTAATTTTTTGTTACCATGGGAGTGCTGTCCTTTCAAATATATCTGCAGCCTAACAAGAACCAGATAACTCCTATTTCTTTCTATTTTATTAAAAATATTACTACTTTTCTTTGGATTAATACACACTTTGGCTCTCTGAAATCTTAACCTATAGGCAGAACTGACAGAATTAGCACACTGAAAGCTAACCCAAGACCATTTGTAAGACGGGGCCTAAAAGATATCTACTTGATATCTTTTAGTGTTTTTGTCCTAATGCCCCAAAACAGTTCTTAAAATCATTAAAAATATGGCAGCAGTTCTATAAAAGAACTGAAAAAGCTGCAAAGATTCTCTTGCTTGGACACTCTCTCTTGCACAGACACTCGCTCTCGCTCACACACTCGCTTTCCCCCTTTTGAGATGGTCTGCGTTCTCCCTTGAACTTGATTTCCTAAATAAAACCTCTTTTTCTCTGAAAAAAAAAAACATTCATCCATAAAAACATAGACTTTCTTCTTGGAGAAGGTGGCTCATGGTGTAGTAACTGCAAGTTCAAATGCCGAGTGCCCTGATGCTAAAGCTAGTGCCTACTGTGATCAGTCCTGGACCCATTAAAAGCATCTTTGTAGGTAATTTTGGTCCCACATTTCACCCATCTTTTACTAGATCCCAAGCCTATGCATCAAAGGCATAGGTTTGACACTCAATATTTCCTATCCATTTTAGGACCTACCAAGTAATGGACCAGAATTCAACAAATCACTGGATAAAAGTCTGGGTCCAAAGGTGATCCTTGCTGGATGTGGTGGCATAAGCCTGTAATCCCAGTACTTGAGAGGTTGAGGCAAGAGGATCCCAGGTTCTAGGACAGCCTCAGCAAGTAGATTTTCATCAACCTAGTGAGACCCTGTTTCAAAATAAAAATAAAAATAAAATAGGGCTGGGGTATATTTTGGAGGTAGAACACCCCTGGGTTCAATCCCCAGTACCACAAAAAATAAATAAATAAAAGGTGATCCTTATGTATTTAGAATTGATGGGCTTCCAAATACATAGCCATAGTAATATATAACATTGCACATCCAATTTGGAGGGTTTAGAAAAATGAGAAGGCTCCCTCACCCGACTCTTGATGCAGTGCTTCTGGACGGCCATGACAGCATCATGGGGTAGTTGCTGCTTGAAGCAGGACCAACCCAAATAAGAGAGAGGGCAAGATAGATTACGTGTGTCACTTCTCTCCTGGGAAAAGAAGAATGAGGGCTAGGAAGAACAGATGTGTTGCTGTAATGAAAGTTCCTGTTCTCAAGACAGTAAAAGTGAAAGATAAGTGTGAAACACAGTAAATTTGATAATGTCTCCTTGACATTGGCCCTGCCTAATTTTTTAGATGCTTTCTTATGGAAAAGCAGATGCATGCATCCATTTCATTGGTATAATCCAGGTACCTAGTTGGGACATTCATATAAAATTATGTCTTATTTAGTAACTTTGGAAGAAAGCACATTTACTGTGTATATGTGTATTACTGTGCATTTTGTAGGCTTATTATATGAACTACATGGACTATTTAATTTTTTCATTTTCTTTTCCTTTCTCTTTTTTTGATATTGGGGATTGAACCCAAGAGCATTCTACCTCTGAGCTACACCTCCCAGCCCTTTTTATTTTTTATTTTGAAACAGGGTCTCTCTATGCCCCTGAGCCTGATCTCACCTGTGATCCTTCTGTCTCAGCCTTCCAAGTACTGAGATTGCAGGTGTGTGCTACCACTCATGGCTTACACAGACTATTTTTGTAATCTAAACATTTAAACATACATATGTTCTTGTGCTATTTTAATCTGTATAGTCTTCCACTGTTTTGAAAGGCAAAAATAATAAAATAAGAAAAAGGTTATAAAGACTTAATTTTTAAAATTTAATCTCTGAAAATTCTGTAGTTACAAAATTTCTAAAAACTTGTGTACCAGGCGCTGTGGTGAACACCTTTAATTCCAGCTACTTGTGAGGCTAAGGCAGGAGAATCACAATTTTGGGGCCACCCTGGACAGCTTAGCGACACTATGTCTCAAAGAGCCAAGAATGTAGCTGAGTGGTCAAATGCTCTTCAGCTTAATCCCCAGTACTGAAGAAAAATGAAAAAATCACCCCCAAAACAAAAAACTTATGAGTTGTGTATTAGGTAATAAACTTTGTGATATAATTCATAATCAGCTTGAGTTAGTAAATGTCTCTGAGGTGATTTTATATATAGCCCTTCAAAAATGATCCTTTGTCCCTAGATGGAAATTTTACTCATTTTACAAACATAAAATGGATTTGTTTTAAAAGAGATATTTATATTTTCCCTCTGATTCCCAAACTTTCCCCCTACTCCTTACTCCAGAATATTTTATTCATACTTAGTTTTTGCTATATCTGCAATGACACTCTACTTTCTACACTTGCAGGGATAGTCTTTTAGGTTTTCGAGTAATTTTTATCACTAGATTTTTTTTTCATTCAGTAGATGCTCCAGGTAAATCCAGGTGATGGCTGTTTCAACTTGAGCAGCTCAGTTTTCAAGGCCTGCACATTTCACTCTGACATTTCCTAGGAGGCTGCATAGGTCCGTGCAAACCTGCCTCCCACTCTGAACAGATCAGAGGAGGCTTTGTCCAGGCAAGCTTGTGCTCTGTCCTTGTTCCCCAGCACCTTTGCCATTTAAAATATCTCTTCCATTTCTTTGTTATCTAGAAATGAGAGTAAAATAAAAATGTAGAATGTTTCTACAGAATTCAGAGGCAATTAGATAGAAAGCAATCAACAAGAAACATGAGCATATTCAATTCTGTGATTCCTTGACCTGAATTTGTTTTAAGTCCACCAAGCAAAAGGTGTAGATGAAAGTTTACATAACCACGACATCATTGCTTTATGTACGTAAAGATTAAAAATGGTGGAGCTGTGGCCAGGTTCCCATCTTTAGAATTCTTTCTTTAGGTTTAGGGACATTTTTGTTGTTGCTGTCATGATTCTCTTCTTCCTCCTCCTCCATTCTTTACAGCCTACTATGGTGTTTTGTAAACTGTGGTTTTGAAAACAATTTATGCATCATAAAATCTAATCAGGTTTGAAGATAATTTTAAGAGTGAAATCAGGAGGCGGGCGTGGTTGCGCACACTTGTAATCCCAGTACTTGGGAGGCCGAGACCATAGGACTGTAGATTCGTGGCCAGCCTCAGCTAGCTAGTGAGGCCCTCCGCAACTTAGTGAGACCCTGTTTCAAAATAAAGAATAAAAAATTGGGCTGGGAGTGTAGCTCGGAGGTAGAATGTCCCTGGGTTCAATCCCCAGTACTCCCCTCCAAAAAAGTGAAATCAGAATACAATAGAATAAAATGAGTGTAGTGGCACATGCCTGTAATCCCAGTATTTGGAAGGCTGAGACGGGAGGATCTCAGATTCAAGGACAGTCTCAGCAATGTAGTGAGACTGTCAGGAACCTAGTGAGACCCTGTTTCAAAACAAAACATAAAAAGGGCTGGAGCTGTAGCTCCGAGGAAGAATGTCTCTGGGTTCAATCTCTAGGAACACACACACACACACACACACACACACACACACACACACACACACAATATAATTGAATAGAATACAGTAGGAAGTATATCACCCATGGAAAGAATAAGAAATGTTTGGTAAACTTGAATTATGCTTGATCATACACTCAGGCATAAAAGATTGTGCTATAATGGTAAATATATTTTTGTATTTGTGATTGGATCAAAAATATTAGGAAGTTACTGATTTACTGCCTAATGAAGTAACATTATATTAAAATCTCAGCCAATACTTGAGTATCTAAAGTAGACATTCATCCATATAATGTATGTAACAATCTCAGGATTACTTATCCACAGTGTAATAAATGTATCAAGATTAGAGATCAATCAATAGTTTTAGCTCTAACCCTAAGCTGTAAACTTAAATGGTTCAGATTTAAAGTTGAGGCAGGCTACATTTTAAAATTTACCAGAGGCTCTAGTATAAGCCTCAAGTTTGTGTCTGTATTCCTTTCCATAGTGTTGATTGAAAATATCCTCCTTGTCAGGTATTAATTTATACACTGGGGATATAGCTGTGAAAAAGTCCTTATCTTGATTGAATTTACATTATAGTAGAAAATATAAGTCATAAATTACAACCAAGATAATTTTGAAATAAGTCATGATGTAAAGATTAAGATGATATGTAAATCTTATATAAAGCAGGGTAACAGAAGTAATTGATAGCAACCATAGGCATGTATCTTACTTAGGCAAGTTTTGGAGTACTTCTCTGAAGTGATATTAGATATTATGGAAGAAATATAATACTAGCCAGAAGAAGCCATATGAACAGAGTACAAGATGAAAGTAAACTTGGTGTGTTTGGGGACAGTGAAAGAGCCAATGCATCTGAAATGACAATTAGAATGCATTTTTAAAGTTCTTTATATATTCTAGATACTAATCCTCTATCAAAGGAGTATGTGGCAAAGACTTTTTATTATACTATTCAGGAAAAACAGACTGAACTCAGAACAAGCACAGCTTTTTCTAACTTGGTAAGGGTTTTGGATATTATTTTGCAAGCGATGGGAAGACTTTTGGATATTTGAGCAGGGCAATGATGTGATCTCCATAATTAAAAGAGCTCTGTGACTATCTAAAGAACAATAGCCCATAGGAAGGTGCGCGTTAGAGCAGAATTGAAAATGTCTTAGATTAAGGTGAGAGGTTGTCATGTAGAAGCTGTAGAAATTGAAAGCAGTGCTCAGATTCGGCCTGTTTTTGCAGCTTGATTTACTAGAGACTACTTCTTAGCTAGTTAGCTTGATTAAATAAATGATGGTGCTATTTCCTAAGATGGAGAAGATTAAGGTGAGGCAGGTTTGTTTGTTTTGTTAAATGTTATGTGGTAAAGGAAAGGCATGGCATCAAGGTTTCTATGTTAGGCTTGGCAAGTTGGGGGTATTTATTATGCTTCCATACATATGTCAGGTAGACAGTTACAAACATGCGTAGGGTTGATTTAAAATTTGGGAGTCAAGATTATATGTATTAGGGTCATGTGACTCCTGAGTTTCTAATTTCTATTTCTGAATTATTCATCTACAGCTTCTTAAACTCACCTTTTTTTTTTTTGGCCTAAAATCTTAACCTAAAGCAAATACAAACAAATGTCTCTTAAACATAAAATAAATAATCAAGAGAGACTGGGTGGTGTGGTATGTTTGTGAAGAATCTATGAAATAATGAAGAAGAGGTGAGAAACCTGGTCAGGGAAAGGAACACAAAATTGCTGAGTAGTACTAGAGGCTTACTTGTAGGATTTAATTTTGCATTTAATGTGGGATTTAAATTTGTATTTAAATCAGTATGGTTCCTTGATTTCTCTAATCACATTTAGCATGAATGGTGGTGCCAAGTAGAAAGAGAACTGGATTTCACCAGAGTTGGCATGTTGCTATAGGGCTGGGAAAAAAGAGTTAAAGATGCATGTTAGGGAGGAATTGTAGTGTTCATGAAATTATAAGACCTGAATGGCTTAAAAAGTAATGTAAGTTCAGGTGGGAAGTGTAGACAGTATTTAAAAAAAAAAAGAGTCCAATCCATGCCAAGAAAATTCTAGCGGTAAAAACCAGGGGGTATGTGTTCTCATAACAGAAAATATGAAAGTCATTCCTTAGAGAATTTCATACCTGAAATTGGGATGATTTTACCTAGATGAGTTATTGATAATGCATAAAATTCAGTTATTGATAAAGATAAGAATAGGGCATTTGGTGGCTGAGTAAAGACTGAAAAATAGAATTCTCTGGAGATGTGAAGTTATGGCACTTGGGGACAGGGTGTTGGTTAGAATCCTCTTATAGATTTTGACACCACTAGGAATTAAAAAATAAATAGGGGAAGACTGATAGTGATCTATATGCTTGTTCTTTCAGCGAACGAGGGGGTGTAACCAGTGGTCTATCTATTAATGCATCAAGGAGAGGAGAGAGTAGCACTGTGTGGAATCTTCTCTCTCTCTCTCTCTCTCTCTCTCTTTTTCTGTGTCTATGAGAAACATGAGAGGAAAAATGTCCTGTAAAATAGGAAAGCTTTCTACTACTAGGGCTTTTGATAAACAGAGTTCAGAAGAAAAACCAGCCAACCAAACAAAAACCAGTCATCACATGAAACAACTCCATAGGAAGTAGCAACCCAGGGGAATCCAGATGGACTTAGACCTAAGCAAGGTAAGAGATACATTGAGAAACAAGGTTTCTCTGGTGGGGACCAGGAGCTGTCCAGGGTCCTGTGGAAGGATGAGCGGGGATATGAAATGTGGGGTGCTGGATCAGAAGAGAGGTCACACAGAAGCAGATAGTAGGAACAGGAATGGAAGCTTTGAGACATTGGTTTGGAATGATGAATTTTAATGGTAAATCCTAAGATTTTTCCTCAGGAATATTTAGGAGAAAGTAAGGAAATCAGCTATAGTTATATCCCCCCTCCCCAGGCTGAGCCTCACCTCTTCAGTTGTTATATAAAGGCCAGAGTAACTAAGGTTGAAGAAAGAATGTCTTCCTGGGAACTCATGTTGCTCACTTGAAGAATATTAGTGGTAGAAGGGAAATAAAGAGAATTTAGTTAAGTCTCCTCATTTTACCATTAATAATAACACTAAAGTAAACATATTTTCCCCAATCAAAGCAACAAACCTGATTCTAGTATTTAAAACTTCTAATTCTAAACTAATGTTCTTTCTTATGTAAGACTATGTGAATCTTTATGGATTATCATTTCTGATCACAAAACTTTGTAGTTAACCTTAGTGATTTTGTATTTCTTCCCCAATTCTTCTTTTGGATTCAAGTTGTTAATATCTTAACAGTAAGCTTTAGGCTTATTAGTAATTAATATAATCAAATTTTCAGGTTTTACAAAGAGTTACATAAACAATAATTTCTGTATCCATTATTGTTCAGGATGAAATCTAAGTCCCTTCAGTTTTGGAACAATGCCTTACCATTATTTATGCAAAGTCTATCCATATGTATAAAATCCATTAGATTTGCTTCTTTCCCAGTCTTTTCTGTAAAGCTAAATCATCTTTTAATTGGATGCTTAGAACATGGATAGACACTATTTTTCTGTGAAGTTCAGTTATTAAATATTTAGGCTTTGAAATCCATGTGTGATTTCTGTTGCATATTCTTTTTTCTCCTCTTCTTGTTTACAACCCTTTGAATATGCAAAATCATTTTTAAAGAACCATACAGAAAGAAATTTTGGGCTGGACTTGGTCATAGGAAGTAGTTTGCCAAAGTCTAGCTTAGAGAATACCATCTGGTACATGGTAGATAATGAATATCATCAAAAAGACTAATCTTCCTCTTATTTTATGGAACTTAGTGTTTTTATGTTTGCCTTTGAAAACTACACTATTTAAAAAATTGGCCACTTAAATTTTTTTTTTGCTGAGTATACTAAGGTTGAATTTATTCTATAAGATTAAACTTAAAATTTTTTAACCATTTAAACATTGTTGACTTATGATCTACTTACAATTTACAACTATTAAATATTACTATTAAATATTACAACTATTAAGTATTTTTAAATATCTTTAGTTTCTGGAATATATTTAATTCTTTAAATCTAAAATTTCTGTTCTACAGTTCAAGATCTTGTTAACCTATTTGATATTTTCTCGTATCTCCATTATTTGAATGTTTTAAAGTATATATTTCCAAATTTATACAAGTGAAAAACTAAATAGATTCCATTAGTGTTTGAGTGCTTCTGATTAGAATAAAATATTTTATTTATTTTTAATATTGGTCTACATATTATAGTTACTTGCATCAACATTCTTTCATTTTTTCACAAATCTATTTCACACATACAACATCAATCTGAAAGGAAATATCTATTAAGCAAGTTTATTTGTAAGTTTTTTTCTTTTTTGGTGCTGGGGATTGAACCCCAGTCTTTAATAAATACCGCCATAAAGAAAACAAAATTATACAAACTGTTCAGGACTTATGACTTGTTTTACTCATGATTGATTGACTTTATGATGTTAGGAAAGTACCAGGCATTCAGTATAAATCATGCTTTGAATTTTGAATTTTGATTTTTGTTCTTGGGTATCAATATGTGAGACAATACTCTTAATGATGAGTAATACTCTCTTATGACTGACCCAGCTCCCAGTCAGGCATCCGATTATGAAGGTAACCAACACCCTACTACGTACCCTGTTGCTAAGCTGTGATGTTTGGTGGGTTAGGTATATTAAATGTACTTTTGGCTCATCATATTTTCAGCTCGTGATGAGTTCATCTTGATGTAACACCATCCTACATAGAAAAAAAATCTATAATATTTTCTCTGGGGATAATATTTAATCTTGAAAAACATCAAGGCAATTCAGATTCTTTCTGAAAGAAGAATGTTTAAAGCTTCACAGGTGAGACACTCTTACAAGAATAAGCAGAGGACTCTGCTACTGTTTTTTAATTTAGCCAGGGACTAAATAAGTGCTGAAGATAATGCTCGGCAAGAACCCATTTTCACAAAGATGGGCATATTGATTTGTTGTGAATGTGCCCCGTGTGAAGTAAAGCGAGGTCAAGTGAGACGGAAAGTCCTCCCATTAGGACCAGGACCCAAGGCTCCATTTGCCTTTTGCCGACCCGAGCTGTGCAGATTGCAATGCTCGTTCTATATTTGTCTTGGCCTACATTCCTGTTCTCTCATCTCCATTCTGTCCTTCCCTGTGGAAATTCAGCAGTCTCTCTCATCTATTGACTTGCCTGTTGGAAGTTCTTGTTCTCCTTACTTTCCCTGAATCCTGGTTCTTTTTGAAGATGCTAATTCCCTATAGCCCTCTTAAGTGAACTTTTTGTTCTTTCAAACACTATACCTTGGGGTCTGGAACTGACACTGTCAATGAGTTCTCTCTAGTTGCCACTTCTAAGCCCTCAGTTCCTTAATCCTGGTTTTGAAACTTTTATCTTTGGGAGCCACCATCGCCAGCACCTCACATTTTGGGTACTCTCTAATCTACCCCATTCTAGGTTTTTAAAAATTTTACTTGCCCTCCTCTGAAATGATGACTGCTGATGCCACTGGTGTCACCAATGGTCTCCACGTCTTTCGACATTCACTTTACTTGATGTCTTTTCAGAATTAGATATTGCTGACTATTTCTTCCTTCCTGAAACTCACTGCTACAAGGGCCTATCAGTCACAGGGCTATTTGTTTTTTTTTTTTTTTTTTAAGGTTCTATTACAAGTGAACCTCACTTGGGATTGATAGCTAAATTTTAAAGAATAAAAACCTCAGTCAAGTTAACTAGTTCCTTAAAGTTCACAGTGCTGGCAAGAGGCGTAACAAATTTAAACCCGTTACTGTTTCCAAGCCCACACTCTTAACCATTCCATTTTATGGTCTCTTGGATTTTGAGGAGGCCCCAGTTCAGTATTAAATAGTGAGAGGTCTTGAGAAGCCAGGAGATAACATGATACTTCTGAAAACTGGGAAATGGCATTTGGATGTCGAGAGCAGCCAGCATTTCGGAAAATAAACTGCACTGACATCCTTCATACTACTACATTTGGTTCCCAGGTGAGACTCTCCCCAAAATTTCAGTCAGTGGCCTGAAATGATCATTTTGTCAAGGAGTGAACAAGCAAATGGTCGTAGGTACCAAAAGTAGTTTCCAATTATGAAGCTTAACTCCTGATTGCAGGCTCATTCCTCTTTAGTCAGTACCACCTTCTCTGTAATTTCTTGATGCCCCTTCACCTAGCCATGCAGCCCCAAGCATGATTTCTCCTCCAAAAAATACCTTCAACATTAAAGTTCTATTGTTACTTCTAAAAAATATGACTTTGACTTTTGCAAGTACTGCAATTCAGAATTATAAATTTTCTCTGTATAGGATTGCTACTCACACCATCAGTTTTAAAATGTAGATATGTAAATCATAACCCTCTTTTAAATTAAATAACACAACCAATGCGGTGTAGCTTTTTAATTTCTGAATGTTCAAATTATGTTTCTTTCTTGCCACAAGAAAATATTAATTAAGTCAATTAGAAACAGATATTTGGCCGTATGCTGAGTGGAAACGTACCTAATAGTAACTTACTTATTGCCCTTGTGAGTACAGCTTTCTAATATACCACCAGGGAGTAAATTCAACTTTGTGATAATTTGGATTATTAGGTATTTAAAAATAAAACCTCAGCTAGAATTGCACGTTTAATACAAACAACATTCTATTATGTTGTCAGCTCCCTAAGGAGAGTTACTCTTTCTTTACTGGAAGTACTTTTCCCATTTACACAATTGATGTTCTAAAAAATAATTTTAAATAATGATAACAATAGTGTCACAAAAGGAAAGGTTAATGTGTGTGTTTGTGTGTATGTGTGTGTGTGTGTGTGTGTGTGTAAGTGTAAAACTGAGATGAGAGGTTGATTTGAGAATGAAGATCAAAGCTTTGTGATGCATTTGAAGGAAGTCTATTTCATTATTTCCTTTCTTTTTTAGCCTAACTATGGTTTAGAAAGATGCCTGCAAGAAGACGGGTGCACAGAGATATTTATCAGCCTGGTAAGAGTCCATTCAACTTGGAGATTTACTTTATTTTTATTTTTTCTATATTGCTTTTGCGAAATTCAGTTAAGAGCAAGTTCTAGTGATGGAGATGACATAGGAGGATAGGGAATTTTTTTCTTTCACTATTATTATCTTTTCATATCAACAGATAAGACACACTTTCTATAAGAAAAAGAAATTGACTTTTCCTCCACTTTTAATTTTGTATCAAAGATGTTCATCACAAAGCTTACTTTGGCCCATACAACGTGACACCCACTTGCAAACCTTTATCAGCAACATATTTTTAATCTTTGGATCCTTGAATATATTTCTAACAGAAACATTCTCTCTTTCTCCCTTAGTCCTGCTTATAAACATGACTACATGGGATAGTAATTTATTTTTTCTTTATCAGTAGGATAATAGCACTACATAAATCAAATACATTATTATAGCCAGGCGTGGTGGCACACACTTGTAATCCCAGTATCAGCTACTTAGTGGGGTGGGGGTGTAGCTTGGAGGTAGAATGCCCCTGGGTTCAATCCCCAGTACCACAAAAGAACAAAAACAAAAACATTATTTTTGGTCATCTGATTATTCTTCCTATATTTTGCAGTCTTAAAAAGAAAACCTGACATAGCAAGAAAAAGAAAAACTCAACAAATATCTGCCCAATATTTAAGTGAGAATGAAAATGAATCTGTAGGAGGAGAAGAGAATGAATTAGTAATTTTACTTTTTATTAAAGTAATTTACACCTATTCATTTAAGCTGAACTCTGCGTTTTATAGAAGCTTTTCCTTATAAACTTCAGTGAAAGCTCACATACAACCCATGAGGTAAGAGAGAAAGCATGAGCATTACCATCTCTGTAGAAGGCAATGAGGCCCAGGGCTGTTGGGAGGAGTCGCTCAAGGTCACACAGAGGGTGTGTAGCAAACAACCTAGGACTTCTGATTCCAAAATAAAGTGTCTTCTTATTCACCACAGCTGCTACATCACCATCTAGGATTGGAAGAATAATTGGAACTAATTGGGATTATTATTAGTGTGTCTTTACACACACACACACACACATCTCTGATTCTTCATGTTTATCCACCACTAAAACTAAACAGTAAAATACCTCTATCCGCCGGGCGTGGTGGCTCACGCTTGTAATCCCAGTACTTTGGGAGGCAGAGACCGGAGGATCCGGGTTTGCGGCCAGCCTCAGCTCTCTCTCTCTCTCTCTCTCTCTCTACCTAGTGAGGCCCTCCACAACTTCGTGAGACCCGGTTTCAAAATAAAGTATAAAAAAATAGGGCCGGGGGTGTAGCGCGGAGGTAGAACGCCCCTGTGTTCAATCCCCGGTACCGCAAAAAAAAAAAAAAAAAAAAAAAATACCTCTATCCTTCCTGGGGACATTTTTAGATTAAGTAATATTAAGCAAACAAATAACCTAAAAATATGATAATAGGCATTTGCTGGTTGAATTTTACTCTTGGTATAGGCAGCAGTTTGGCAGCTGCACATAAGTCTTGATGAGATTGTCTTATTAAATGATAAGGCCAGTTAATACATCTAGATATATTTTGACTAGTTCTCTACCTATGGCAACTATAACTTGTAATTGGCTGGGAATGGTTGTGACTACTGTACCTGTTACTCATAACTGTATATTGTAATGTTATCTAAAGGATAAAAATAATTATAATCCCCAAATCGTGATGAATGATTCAGCAATAGTTTCTTAGTACTACAGAGCCCTTACCCAAGAGATTTTAATTATCTTGACTTTATTCAACATGATATTTCTTTAAGTACTTCATGAAAATGCATAGATTTTTATTATCTTCACTAGGTTAGGACATGCAAAACATTTTATATTCATGAGTGTTTGAAGATACAAATTCTGGGTTGGAATTACAGATAGGATTTGTATGGTCACTGAGAAAATAGGCATTAAAAGATAAAGAAATCTGCTAACCCCCAGTAAGCAGAAATTATCTAAGAATTGGCAACAGTAGTGACCAGGGATATAGTAGTGGTTCATTCTTCCACGTTTGTTGAGACGTCAAGATGGTTTTTCAAAGCTAATTCATGTAAACCACAAAAGAGAAATTTTTCATGTTGATACATTATTTTGGACTAAGTGGTATTATTTTGCCCTATAAAAAGCACTATTTTTTTCAAACTATGCTGTTTTTCAGCATTACTATGTGTGGCTCTCTGACCTTCTAAAGTTTTACATTACAAGAATACTACCTGTCATTGTTCAGGAGCTCTGTTTCTCATCAACTTGATTGAACATTATCTGTGCATTGTAGTTTATTTTTGTGTGCTTTGTATTTTTAAGGATCAGTGTGGGTGTAGTGTAGAGAAGTGGTTCTAAAACTTTAATAGTTGCCAAAATTGCCTGAAGTGATGAGGTAGGATAGAAAAAAATATTAGGCCAGCCACCCCCCATCCCTAAATTTCCTATAAAAATAAGGCAGCTGCTCTCACATTCTTGAGGTGGCCTGCATTCTTTCCTTGAATGTGTATCTCCCCTTTCCTTGAACTGAACCTCTGTCTTTTTCCTCTGATTGGCACATGTAGAAATTCTTTTCGTCACTAACCCAAGGACCCCAGGGGCCCTAAGGTGTGTTTCCCTTCCCAGGCCGGGAACAGAGTTATAGCAGTGACCCTGACAGAAGGATCTGTTGAAACACAGTTTGCTGTAAACAACACACAGAGTTTCTGATGCAATATATATGGAGTGAGGCCTGACAATTGACATCCCTAGATGATGATGATGACCATGTTCTAGAATCTACCCTTTGATAACCACCGCTTAGAGAAATAGTTAATAGCAGGCTCTCTAGGACCAGACTGTAGAAGTTCAAATTTATTTCCATCACTTAATAGCTGAGTTAAACTTTAGTGAGTTTCTTCGAATTCTCTTGTGGTTTTAGTTCTTTCATCTGTACAGTGGGTTTAATACTAGTACCTAATTCTAGGTTACAACCTGAAGTAGAGTAAGCATGCAGGTGAAGTTAGCTATTGTAATTATTTTGGGAGATCCTTTGACTCTAAATTCAGGACAGCCAACAAAAATATCTTCTATTTTATTAATATATATACTGTATTCATGATGACCCCACCCCTAATATGAGGCAGATAACACCTGAAGTAATGCATTTAACTCCAGCAAACATATTGTAAGACAACTTTGGATAAACCAGATGGCATCCTGGGAAAGTAAAGGGATTTAAAATGATGTCCCATGAGGTAATGTTAGAGACATTCCTGTAGAAGGTAATCCATATTCATGATACTCAACTGTGTTAGAATATCCAAGCAACCTTTATACAGAGCACATAAATCCCCTATTCTATGTATTCTAAGTGATATTTGCTGTAACATAACATTATATCAATTATGTTTTCACAAAAGAACAGATTACCTGGTGTGTTTGTGAATTCTGCATGATATTGTGTTGAAAACAAATGAGTAATTCTTTGTTAGAAAGTGTGAAGAATAATGCTCTGTCTTGCATTACAGACTGAGTCAGGCAACACTATAGGGACTTTTGTATCCAAAACACTGACTCATGGCTCCTGGGAACGTGCCTTTACCTTTGACCTCACAGATCATATTTTCAAATGACAGACAATATTTAAAGTCTAGGTGATGATGATGATGAAATTAGATGCGACACAAAGTTTGTTGCTTTTCTTCAGTTGATTCTGTCTACTTGGCCCCACAAGAAGAGGAATCTTGATTATGTCAGTGCTGCTGCTTAAATACTAGTCTGGGACTATTGTACTGAACCGTGACAAATTGGACTGTCCATAATTTTCAATCATGCCTGATTCCACTATTGTTGTGCGAACACGGGCTGCATTATCTTAGTGCAACCACCTGGCTCACCACAATGCAAAGCTGCTGTTGCAGCAAAGACAGCAAGAAGGCCCGCTGGTGAAAAGGCTTTTTGAAACAGACAGTAAGGAGGGAAGCAAGGAGTCATGATTATGAAGGTGACTGTCTTTAGGGAACATTATCTGTCACCAAGCACTGCTATTAAAAGTAAATCTTCTCTCTGTGAAGCATCTATCTTTGAATGTCTGGTACATAATTCATTCAGTTTATTTCATGCTTTTGCCAAGTCATACACTCATGTTTCTCTATTTCCCTCCAGATAAAACTGTGTTTGTTAAATGACAAAACTTTGGGTGATATGTGGCATGGAGAGATAGTAAGCAATAAACTACAGTGAAAGAAAAGATTTAAAAGGATCTTTAGCAAAAGCAGCAGTACAAGAGAGGGCATGGAGTCAAGTAGACCTGGTTTAATGCCAATTCTTTTTAAAATTGATGTTTAAACTTTAGCAAATTTCAATAAGCCTTGGTTTCTTATTCATAAAATGATGGGTAATTATGCCTTGAATCTTGTTGGTTTATGAACTATGGGGAAAGGTCACCAGGAACTGGGGAATGAATAAGCTGCTTTGATAGGTAGACTTTGCATCATGCAAAATACAGCTTGACAGATATGTGCAGTAAAAGGCAGAGCGGCTTCTAGACATACGAGTCTTACTTGAAACCCAATAAGATACACTGAGCATCCTAGGAAAGAATATGTCCTTCAGAAGTAGACTTGGACCGGGTGTGGTGGTGCATGCTTGTAATCCCAGTACTTGGGAGGCTGAGACAGGAGGATTACACAGGTTAAGGCCCAGCCTCAGCTACTTAAATAGGGCTGGGGGGTGGAGCTCAGAGTTAGAAGGCCCCTGGGTTCAATCTCCAGTGCCCCCCCCAAAAAAAACCAGAAAACAAAAGTAGACTTGATAAGCAAGGGAAACCTGGAAAGATTTATACTTAGGCATTATTCAGAATCCAGGCAATGAAATACAATCAACATCAACTGTTTTGCTTCCATTTTAAAGCAATGCCATTTGTGGTGATGTCTTTAAACATTATTTTCTTGTTTTAGTTCATTGTTCACCAAACTTAACCTGAAAATTATTTTTCCTATGTAGGTCTAGTTATCTGAGAGTTCTAGTTCCTGTTACTGTTTTATTTGCCATTGTAAATTAAAATTGTGGATTTGGTTAGTTAAAGTCAACTGAGCAACTAATTTCCTCACCGTGTACTATTCTTTTTTTTGAAATGGAGTCTCACTAAGTTGCTGAGACTGCCCTTCAACCTGCGATCCTCCTGTCTCAGCCTCCCAAGTACTGGAATTATAGGTGTGCACCACCATGCCTAGCTTATAGTGTACTATTAACAGATTTCTGATCCCAAATAATGTGAGCCAAGCTTTGCATAAATTTGCCAGCATGATATATTTTCATACCATATTTTGAGGGAGAGCCTTCTGGCTTCTTTAAAAAATGGCCCTGGATGCCAAATTTACTGCAAGATGAAATTTTGAAAATTTTCATATACCTTGTGTGGTTTTGAGAGAGATGATGTGAGTCAACTGTAACTTAATAGATGTTTTACGAAGCTTAGATATAGACTTCTGAATTTAAAGAAGGTATTCTCTGTGTATTGTATTTAGGTCACTTTATTGAGTAACTAATGTAATAGCACATTTATTAATAACAGAGTATATTATATCTATGGGATGCATAATACATATCAGGCACAATTCAGGGTACCTTGCATATGTAACTTCTGAATCCACAAAGCAACACTCTGGTACCCTCAGTTACCCCTTTAGGGAACTGGATCACACTAAGGCTAAAATAACTCCCATAAGTTCCATAGGTTAAAATAACCCATCCATAGTTTCATAGATGGCTATTTTTCCCAGAGTCTGGCAAAGACCCTGTGCTGTCAACACTCTAGAAGACTGTGGTGTGTTTGGGGGTGTTATAGAGGTTACAACTTATCCATCACATCACACTTCCATGCCAGGAGGATATCTGCATTATCGACAGACAATGCAAAATGCTTTACAAAAAGAAACAACAACAAAAAACCCAACTTTGTCATCTCCATTTCTCCCTAGGTATAACTTTTCTCTTCAGATGTAACTAATTTGTAGCAAATTATAACAAAATTTGTTAAGCTGGATTTCAAGTATGGCACATTAAGAGGGAACTAGGTAGTTACTGAAAGAATTGGACTCATGGATTTTATTGTTCTTCATCCTGTTTTGCTTTTGGAAGCGATGCAAATACGAAGGCTGGAGCTTCGGCAGTCATTCTGGATATTGAAGTGACCTCAGGATGTAATTCACATGCTACTATGGTTGTGCAGAGAAAGAGATGGTCTCTGAAATGTAAGCTGTAGTAGCAAGCCTGGATATTTGTCATCTAGACCATTTTTTATTTGATAGAATAAATCCTTGTGCATTTAAGATAGTTTTTTTATTTTGTATTATACAGTCAAATGTAATCCTAATAGTTAATAAGATGGAGAGGGTAAGAATATTTTTAACCATGTTTCCTCTAAAAAATGAAAACAGGAACCTGAATGGTGATTTTTTTTTACGTTCCCCCACTAAACTTTTCTTTATCTTCTTTCAGGGATATCCCTATTTTTTAAAGATATTTTTATTGGTACATCGTAATTATGCATCATAATGAAATGCAAAGTTATACAAACATACCTGTACAAATCACTTGGTGTATTTCTCTCTGTATCCCACCCCACTCCCCCTTCTTCTCTCCCCATATGTGTTAGATTGGTAGTGATACCTTCATACATGGACATAACCTTATGTGAACTGTTACTCAATCCTTGTTTCCCCCTATCCACCTCCTTCCCCCAATCCCCTTCCACTATTCTACTGGTCAGACTTTTATTGGCTCATTATAATTATACATCATAGTGAGGTTCAAAATGATATAAGCAAACATGCCCACTTAATGGAACTTATAAATTTGGTAGTTTTTCAGCATAGTTTCATAAACTAAAATCAGCCTCTTGTGAGATTTCAACAAAGTAACTAACTATATAATATTCCCAAACTAGAGAATTTGTGAAAATGAAAGGAAGCTCTATTAATAATTGTGCTTATATGAAGAATGTAAGCCAGGGATGTCTTGGGCAAATTTGGATTAAGGTCACCCTGGGTTTAATGATAGGGAAACTGAAGAAAAAAGACTAAAAAGAAGAAAGATACTGTAATAGAAATGAAGATGTGGGATAGAGAAATAGAGAATCACTGTTTTTTTTTTAGTTACATCTGATTTCTATTCCACAGTCCCTCACAATTTCAGGAGTCATAATGTACAATAAAGTTGTTGATAATGTTGCTCACTGTGGTTGTTATTAGTATTATAATGGCAATCTCACTTATGATCTATTAAGCCTGTTTGTATGAACACCAGGCTTCAAAGGAAGCTTATACAAACAAACAAACAACAACAACAACAACAAAACCCTAAAAGGAGTTTCAGAATTCTGCCAATCCTTTGCTAGAACAGCGCACCAGGGGCTGTTGCAGAGAAGAATGAGTAAGTCTGCTAGTTATCATTTCTTTTCCCAGAAAACCATATGGGGTCTAGGTAAGCTTTAAATAGACATGCAATTCCAGTTGATGTTCAGAAGTTCTATTACTGCTAGGATCCTGAATTTCAGGTTTTTATGGCTAAAATGTGTGTTTTTTTCTCAGTGGTTTACAATATTATATACTTAAGCAGCAAAATGAACAAACATGTCTATTTTTCTCTGAAGGCTCCTAAATTAATACTGAACAAAATCATGAAAGCAGAAAGTAAGAGCAAATATATAGGAAGGATTCCTAGGATATTGGAAGAGTGTGGCTAGACAGCAGTTTCTTGCTGTCTTACTAACTTACTAATGAGAGTGATAAGCCTAGTGGAAATGAGAGGAAAGGAATAGACTGGCTGATGGCGAAGTCAGCTAGAGAAAAACCTAAGCACAAAGAACCCAAACATAGACACTATCAAAGGAAGAAGAGCCACAATATGAAAACTAAATGGGAGAAAAATAAGAATCAAATACTTCTAGATCACAGGCACAAGTGTGAGATAAAAATAAAGTTGATACTTTTAAGAAGACCTTAATTGTTGATGCAGAGTAATAAAAAATAGACTTAGTCTTGTAAAAGCATCTCTCCATTGTGATCTCAAAACAAAAGACTCAAAGAAAGGAATATGTGTGTGTACCTGACAACAACAGGGTAACAGGTACCCAGCATAGAAGAGAAGCAAAGCTCCTGAGAACAATAGTGTTTTCAGGATGAACAGCTGCCTAGAAACTCAATTTCTAATGAGAACAAAATTTCAGAAAATTGTTCACGGGATGTCACAGCATACAGAATTTAGATGGTCTGTCATCCTGGGGAGATTAACCATGGATAAAGTGAAAACTGCTTTAAACTTTTGATTTTGCTCCCTGTCAAAATATGCTTTCTAGCTTATTTTGTTTGGCTATAAGTGGGACAGAAATATTCTACTTATAAATAACATGTCAGTGGCAGGTGATTGAACTTCAACCTGGGAATATATTACCCAGGGTAGTGAACAAAAGATGTTTTTGTTTTTGAGTAGTGCTCGGTAAAAAATGAAGAAACAAAAATTAAGTTCACTCTCTTATGCCTTGCTTTTCAAAATTTTTATTTCTCAGCTATTAAATTACCAAGATATAATTAAAAATAAGAAAGTAATATTTCATAACTAAAGCCATTTATTTAAAAATTAAAAAAGCTTTTGGATTGTGAAACTAGAGTCAATTTATTTTTAACTATCTTACAAATTTTAATTTTTTTTGTTACAGTCAATGTCATATACCAGCTCTCCCCAATAAATTATTTCAGTTTTCTAATTTTTGAACTATTTCTTTATTGATGTGCTATTTGTTACACACAAGAGAGAATAAGAAAGTTATATATGTAAGAGAACACAATTTAAAAATAACATGACAAAACCAGTACCCAACAGCCAGAATTATCATTTTCTCCTGAGTGTTCTTTCCCTAGATAATTACCATCCTAGATTTTGTGTAGTAATCTTGTACTGTTTCTGAAAAACACAATTTTATTGCATATGTATATATTCCTATATAAAACATTATTAGTTTTACTTTTAATATATAGAGAAATTGAATCACATTTTATGTGGTGTTCTAGATTGGAATTTTTGCTCTCTAATCCATACCAGAGAGTCATCCATATTGTTTTATATAGTTGTAGAGCATTCATTTTCACTGTTGTAAAATCTCATCACATATATAGAATGTAATATATTAATTTTTCTGTTGAATGATAATTTTGTTCTTGTGCTTTTTTGCCTGTTTTGTTTTTGTTATGAATAGTGCTGATATAAACCTTGTTGTGGGATCTTCTATTTCCCATATAAAACTAGATTTTCTATTTCTTATGGAATAAACCTAGCACTGGAAATTTATTGTAATAGGCTACATGAATATTCAACTTAGAGGATAATTCCATATTGTTTTCTAACATGATCGTACCAATTTAAACCTTCCCTAAAGAGTGTAGGAGTTCCAATTGATTTATATCACTTCCAATACTTGATATTTTCAACTACTTTAATTCTGGCAATTTAATAGTTATAAAACTGTATCTGAAAGTCATTTAATTTGAAATTTGATTACTAATGTATTTGAGCAAATTCTATCCCCTTTGTGATTTTTCTTTTATGTGTGTGTGTCTTTTGCAAACTTTATCTTAGGTTATTATTTTTTAATCTTTTTTTAAATCTTCACACAGAATGGTTTATTGCTCACATATTGAGTAAGGTGGTTTCCAAGCAGGTCCAAAACTGGCTTGGGAGAACTAGTAAATGAAACACATTTGCACTCAGGGGTAGAGTGTGGGCCAGATGAGGAGACCCTGGTGCGAGCCCAGAAATGCGCATATGAATTTTTTGCCCCATGGTGCAAATGGAGGGCGCACTTGGGCTTTCTTGGCAGTTTGGCCACTTGTATGGCAAGAGGAAAAGAGAAAGTGGGACGGTTGAATAGTGTCCCCAATGAAACATCAAAACCAGAATAAGATTCTTTGTTACATGTGAGGTAGGATACAACTTCATTTTGTCTATACAGTTAGCCCCCTGTCTCAGTGCCATTCACTAAATAACCCTTCCTTGCGTCAGGGCCTCTTGTACCATCTCTGTTCTATGCCAAATTCCATATAAGAGTGGCTCTGTTTTTCAAACGTTTTTCCTCCATTGGTCAGTTTGTCTGTGCTTGTACCGTAGTAGCCACTATTCTCTTAATGGTAATAAATATTGATCTGAGTTAGGGCATCCTTGCTATAGAAAAGCCAGTAACTTGTTAGTGATAGGCTTTTATTATTATTATTCCTCTGAATGCCCTGAAGAAAGAAATTGGGTCTGCTTCTTCTCGGATTGAGGGATGCCACAGGCATGGAACAAATTTAGTCCACATTATGGGTAATATCTTGATGTGAGAGAGCTCAGGGTTACGAGGCTCAGCCATGCCAGCTGGTCACTGGTTTGAAGATAACTACTGATCACGGGTTTCTCGCATCCCCTTTAGTCCTTCAGCGTTTCATTCCCAGTTCTGGGTTCAGCTTCATGTTTGTTTATTTTGATACACTCATTTACTTATTTGTTCTTTCTGACTTTTTTTTCTAGATATAATTTTCTCTTCTCCCAACAGGACTATATCAAAAAATTTTATTTATTTTTTAATTTAAGACCTGATTGTTTGGTAATGAAGAGTCTCAGAGTATCTACATTTCCAGAAGCAGATGTCTTCCTCTGCCAAAATTTTTTGTATTAAAGAGTCAATGATTTAACTAGTATCTGTTCTGTTAGGTATAATTTATAGATAATTGAATATAATCATTTTCCTTCAGGAAAGGCCATTTAGGACAAGCTGTAAGTATATATTGTCCCATTTACCCTGTTCTTTTTCATCCAGATAAGATCTCTCTACTATGCACATCACTTATTATCATTAGTTTGTCATTTCTTAGTTCAGCGGTCAGAAAAGTACATCCTGAGGCCAAATCCAGTCACTTCCTTTTTTTGTGAATAGAGTTTTATTATAACATAGTCACATCACTTAATTATGTATTATCTATGCAATACAATTATGGATTTAAGTAGTTGGAATAGAAACCAAATGGCTCACAAAGCCTAATATTTTTATTATTTTACCCTTTCCAGAAAATTCTTTGCCAACCCAGAAACTCCATAGGACTAAGAACAAATTTTCATTTGCTACATGGTATATGCCTAATATCTACTTTATTTTTGTACCAACACACTTTCAGTTGCAAGTAGCAGAGACCCAGTTCATGACATGTGCAGACCTCATGAATTGGTCAGTTCAGCAGTGTAAGGACATCATTAAAGGCTCACATTCTTTTTCCTTCTGGGTCCTCCACACTGTGCTAGCTTTCTTTTGTACTTGGTGTACCTATCCCTGGCAGTAAGATCATTGTTAGATGACTATGCAGACACAAGGGAAGGAGATCATTTAAATGTTGGCCTTTTTTGTTTATCAACAAGGAAAAGCTGTCCCTGAACCTGTCCCCATGTACACTGTTCCTCAAGTACAGTATATTGTTATGTGTTCATTCATAACCCAGCTGCTGGCTAGGACAGTAAAAGTGCTATGATTGATGTAGCAGTCAGATTTCTGATGCAATAATGCTGTGAAACAAACATTCCCAATATTTCAGTGACTTACGCTGTGAAATATTTTTCCTTTACAGGTGTGCAGGTCAGATGAGGTAGCTTTCACTTCAGAATGCAGGTCAGGCTGAGGTCCTTCCTGCATGCTCTCACTTTGGAACTCATGGCTAGCTGGACCATGCTTTCCTGATAGGGACATATGAACTTTCCAGGAGGGCAAACAAAGTCACACAGGCCCATTGAGAGGAACTGGCATATATTATATCTGCTTTCCTTCTTTAGCCAAGGGAAGTCACACAAACTAGTTCATTATCAATATGGGAAAAAGAGACCTTCATTGTAAGGGGGGGGATGGTTGTATAACCCTATTATAAGGATGGATAAAGAATTGAAAATAATAAGCCAACACCATTCACAATTAGCTCAGATGATTTAGTAACTCCTGACTACGGGAGAAGATCAGATCCCAAAAAGCATTATTAGTACCTGATATGGGCACAAGATAAGGGTTTTTGTTATCAAGAAGAAACAACGAAAGGGTGCTACTTATTCTTCTGGCAATAGCATTCCACCTCCCGTTGCAATATTTCCAGCAAACTGAGAAGACTCAAAGGGATGGCTTTAATACTATAACAAATATAAATGACCTTACAATAGGAAAATGGATAAATATTCAAAATACTTTTTGCACTACATAACTCATATCGATAACACAACTCTCTTAAGTATGCTATGCTATGCTTTCATCCATGAACAAAAGAAATCTGCCACACTGATCTCATCTCTCAGTTCTTGTCACTTAGAATTAATAAATATTTTCCATTCAACATAATCTAGAGACTCCTTTATCCTCTTATTGTGGTCAACTTTCTTATGTAAAAGCGACTCCAGTGTCTTATTTATAACATTGCCTAGAACACTATTTTCCCCTACATTTTATAAACCGTACTCCATCAGTGATATAAAGCTTCAGTTTCCTTTCATCAGTTACTCTTATTGCTAATTGTTTTCTTGATTTGATCATAAGTAAAAAAAAAATACAGTTCATGGCACAGAACATGAACACATTTATTAACCCCTTTCTTTGAAAGTAAGTTGATTTTATTCTTTAAATTTGTTTATACATTTTAAGGTATCATTCAAAATATTTCTTTTTTGAAGTCCAACTCTGTAATCATGCAGACAAGGAAGCATTCTTTCGACTGTATGCTGTAAATGAGTACATTGTTTGGGTATGCCTCTGTCCTAATTACGGGTGGGCCACTGGCCATGAACACAGGCTGGAAGACCAGGGATACACACAGTGAGCTGCAGGCCAGTGAAGCATTTAGTGATGCCTGATGCACCAGGGTGGGACATAAGGAAGATGGTTTTATGGAGCTGACTATAAGGCCCCAGGGAACAATATTAGGCTGCAAAATGGCACTAAAGGATAGCACATAGAAAATTACCAGGGAAAGACAGATGGATGGGATGTCCAATAACCAAGAAGAAATCTGTACAATTACTACTGTGAGGGAATTGGTAGATAAAGTCCTTGAGGAAAAATTAAATAAATAATAAATAACTTGTCTGCAGGAGCCAAAGCAACAGCTAGGAACTAGAAATCATAGTTTGGAATGGTGGGTAAGTCCCGTAAAAGGTTGATTCGTAGAATGTGGCCACTGTAGAAGGTCAAACTAAATTTTCGAGCCTATGTAATGCTGGATTAGCTGTCCTGCTTTAGGGTCACAAGTGACACTTTTAAGGTTTAGGAAAAGGGAATCTTGTTTTCTAATATCCATCAGTGTGTTCTTACTCTTCGTGTAGGTGAATTTATTATTTCAAATAATAAAAGAATATACAGATACTGGTGCATACTTGAAGTTGAATATGAATTTTTAAAGATAGATATCCTTTTGATATACTTATACCTGGACTTATTAGACTGCCCACTAAAATTTCAAAGCATGTTGTTGTTCCTGAGGTCTTTTGGTTATTACATTAGTCATATACAACACCACCACTGTCCAGAATAGGCATGTGTAGAAATCATGATTTGAAAACCCCATACAACATAAAGGAAAACTAACAACCATAAAGAAGTTCAGAAAAGAAAGATACTAAGTCAGTGCTCTTCTTGTTTCTAAATTATACTGGAATACAGTATGGATTATTTCAGAGCTGTTCATCTGACTTAGGGTAAGTATTAGTTTGCTTGGGTTGTTATACCAAACTGGATGGTTTAAACAAGAGAAATTTATTGTCTCATAGTCCTGCAGGGTAGAAGTCCAAGATCACTATGTTTGCAGAGCTGGTTCCTTTTGGGGGCTTTGAGGGAGAATCTTTTCTGTTCCTCTCTGGTAGCTTCTGGTATTTTGCTGGCAATCTTTCTTTGACGTCCCTTAGCTTATAAATGTATCACCCCTATATCTCTGCATTCAACCCCTGATGGGTGCAAGGGAACAAGGAATAAGTCAAGTACAATTTATTGCATGTGTTTTAGTGACTACCTCCACTGTCCATGTATTAATGGTGAGAAAATTGAGGTCAAGAAGGGAGAAATTACTTTCCCAAGAAAGAATTAGAATTAGGATAGTGGCAGATGGGTCTTGGCCAGAAACAGGTGTCTTGATCTCCAGTAAGATACTTTGGGAGCTTTATTGTAAATGCCACTAAACATTATTTAACCTTTAGATTAGTGCTACCAAAGTTTCAGGCTCAGTGCCTTTGAGACCATGAAGGAGACTCTGAACAGGTTCTTCAAAATATAGCTTGAACAGAATCCAACTGAGTGTTACACTAATTTCAAGAATATCTTTTAATCTTATTTCTAACACTTTTTTCTCCATTTTTTTTAGTTGAATAATCTTAACTATGTTTTGGTTCCTTCTAAAGTTGTTTTAAATGGTATAAAATTATCTAAAATATCAAAGAGATCATGTTGCTTTTAGGTTGGGGAAAATGCATATTCACTTAGAATAAAGATTTACCCCCTAATGGATTTTTCACCTGCCATAAACGAGGACTAGTAGAAAGGAAGGGTCTGTGTTCAGCTGCAGGATGCCAGTCACTTGTCAGCTCCTTCATCTTTCTTTGTAAGAGTCAGGGAGGCAGGTTTGTATGAGGTTTTACACTGATATTCTGTAGACACATTAATATGTTATCAATCTATGGAAGAGTATTAAATATAATTTAAGTCAAAAACAAATCTCTTTCCAATGGTATTGTGCATAGTGAGCTATTTTGTCTAAAGTCCCTTGCTCTTTAAATGAGATTTACATTTTCCAAATGGTTTAACAATATGAAAACTAATATTTCACTGGAAAGTATGAAAGAATACCATTATAGTCATTCAGATGCATGGGTGTTACATCTGGAATTTTATTAAAATTCAGCGTTTTTGGCTGCTCTCCTCTGGCTTTGAGCATTGGCCTCATCCTGGTGTAATGGCTCTCCTCTGACTTGTTCCTCCACAGGAACTTTCTGGCTTTGGAAGCCTGGGGTACATAATCCAGGGCCTCCTGAAAACGGCTTTCTGGCTAGGACTCCTTCCAAGTCCTAGCATGTCAATTTGCTCTTGCAAAGATTGTTATATCACACTTATATTTTTATCATCACAACAACAGCGATAGTTAAAAACAGTATTCCGAGCAAGGTTTGCTCTTTTCAGCCTTTTCCTGTCTCCAAATTGCCTCTTCCAATTAACAAAAAGGAGTTGAAAACACCATTCCTTGAAGCCACCTGTGGCCTTCCTTTCTTTGGAATAAATTTCTTTCACACAATCAAGAGTTCCTGTAAGCTCCTGGGCTCTTTTTGAATGGAAATTAGGTAAAATGAATTTAGATTCTTTTTTAGATCTGGGGGTAGTGATGGGTGTTGGATGTAAAATTCCCTGATTATATTTCAATCCTTATATCTTTTTATAATGCAACCTTTGACACTTTTTAATTCCGAATATTGACATAATTTTGCTGGTGAAACATACGCTGTGAGCACTGAATTTGGAAGTCTGTGCCTTGGGTAATACTTTTAAATCTATTAGAGCTTAAATTTAAATACAGGTATCGGCAAGATGGCAATTATCATTTGAACTCAGACAAGGAGGCTAATTTGATGGCTAATTTGGCATAGAAAAAATGTTCTAAACAATCAGGTTTAAACAAATTGTTTAAATAATAGCTCACATTCTTTTGTGCGCTGTTGAAGGCCTTTATAATTCAAACCATTCTGACTTTTCTATTTCATCCTCCACTCTAACCCTCTAAGCTCTGTAGAATAGCCATGTTCTGTAATTTTTACTTTGAGCATTCTATGCCATTTGAGAGACTGAATATAAAATTCGACAATGGACATGCTTGTAATCCCAGTACTTGGGAGGCAGAGACCAGAGGACCCCAGGTTCAAGGGCAGCCTGGAATTTAAGTGAGACCCTGTGGTTTTTTTGGTTTTGTTTTAAGAGCTGGGGGTGTAGCTCAGAGATAGAAACCCAGGATCAAAAATAGGATGCTGACCCACAGTCTCTATAGCAACCAGTCTGGGAAGTCACACCATAACTTCTGTAGCAATTGGCCCAGAATGGTAAGGGCTTGATTGATGACTGGTAGCTATTCTATTTGTTGTTGTTGTTGCCCCTGATATTAACTTAGGACTAACCAGAGAAAATTAACTATGTTCTCCAAACCAATCAGATAGGATTTTCTTTTTACATATATACTGTCCTTTTCTTTTTTCCTTTTTTAAACTTTTTATTTTCCTCTAGTATTGTATTCACATAATCCAAAATGTGAAATGATATAGCAAGCTCTTCTTTCTTATCTACTCCACCTCATAGCTTCTACTTTATTACATTTTAGATTATCTGCGTTCCTTAAATTAAATGTATACACATATTTTAAAAATACATTTTGTAGGATATAAAGAATATCTTGATTTTCCCATCTGTGCAGCTTTTATCTTCCAGTAGCTAGAACTCGATCTCCCGTTGCATTCCTCTCAAGGTCTGAAATTGCCTGATCCTCAGTTTTACTAGCCATGTTATAGATGCCTATTGATTCCTTGTCATTTCATGTGAGAGTCTTGACTTTTGCTTGAACTTTGTATTTAGTATTGTTCTACTGTCCTGATAGTTTTCTGTCATCATTGACTGAATTTTTCCTCAATAAGATATTTTGAGTACTATTGACCAGTTTTTCAAGCCTTAATGTTAGTATGACCCCTACCTTTGGATCTTGTTAAAATGGATATTCTCTGGTTTAGTGATCTGAGTTAGGTTCACATTCTGAGTTTCTTATCGTTCCCAGTGCTACTGCCCCACAGGGTAAGCTGTGAGTAACACAAATTAAATTGTTTCCCAAACTGACAGATTATTAAGAAATCACCGGAGGATATGGATATATCTATATCTGTATTTATATATCAATATATTTATACACCTATGCCTACATATATGTCATTGATAGATATCTACATATATGTATATTAATTTCTTGGACTCCATCCAGATATTTGATCAGTCCTGGATGAGCATAGTTTTACAGTTTCCTAGGGGTTTCTTAGAATCAAATATCTTTTGGAACCATTAAACTAGAAAAGCACCTGCTTACTTAATGATTGTCTGGTTTCAGACCTGCCTAATCCAACTCATCCTGCTGACCTAGTTCTCTCATTATCTCCACACCACATGTACACAGTCCTCTCTTTCTTTCTCTCTCACATACACACACACACACACACATACACACACACAGAATGGTGTATAACCACTGTTTTTGTGTTGTCACAGACTGGTTTATTACTTGATTTTGAATTACACTATCTTTTAAAAGTATTTTATGATATGCTTATTTTTAAATGTAGCATGCCATGAAATTTGGTTTCATAAAACACCAGAAAGCCACTGAAAATACTGAAGTATTATGAAGCCAAGGTTGAAATTTGGAAGTTATAAGTCATACGTGTGGGTCTATCATTCTGCTTTTCAAAATGAAAGTGCTCCGATTGCCTAGTTTATATTTTGAGGTATATTCATTAATATGAGTAAGAGTGAAACTTATTGAACACTTACTATGTGAAAAACCCAATGCGAGGCTTAACTGACTTCGTGAAATCTAAGCAACAATTATTTGTTGAGCACCTAACTCTGAGAAATTGCGACATTCAGTTTCTATGCAGCATGTAATATTATTAAAGATATTTAATCCTTGACTTCAATAAACATTAATATATATTAAATACATATAATATATAGAACAAATACATAAATATATAGTTGAACATACTAGTGAGTAAATGTTAAAGATTTCTAACTTCTACACTCAGGAAGAATATTGACTTCATGGAAATCATAATAAGCATCTGCAAATTATATTAGAATATATGAAGTTCTTTTAATACATTTAATTATCTGATCTTAATGTTTCTTTTATACTTCAAGAAACTATGACTCAGTTATAGTTTTTGAGTAGGATCATTTTCAAACAGTTGAAATAAGACTCTAACCTGGTTCTTTTGAGGCCAATGCCAGAGTTCTAATTGCTATATCCTAAGATTTTTACAAAATCTCTACAAAAATTCAAATTAGAACTGATAACAGATAGAACATAAACGATGTCTTGTGTAAATGTAGGCAAGACTTTTTGATACTAAAACTTGAAAAAACAAGTTACATTAAATCATAATCAAACATGAGATGTGGATAACTTTAATTTTTATATTTCTAAAATGTCTAATTTTTATTTTCATGTTGTTTGATTTTTTCAGATCAGGGGATTAAGCTCAGGGCTTCGTGCATGCTAAACAAGTGCTCTAACACTGATCTATACCCCCATCCCTTTATATTCTATTTTGTTTTTTGAGACAGAATCTCACAAATTGCCCAGGCTAGCCTTGAACTTTTGATTTTCTCGCCTCAGTTTCCCAAGTAGTTGGGATTATAAGCATATGCCACCACTCCCAGCTATTATGATATCTTTATTAAAATATCTTAAACAAACTTAGATCCTTTATCAACACCAGTCATAAATTGTGTAAAAAGTTCAAATGTTTGCATTATTAACCCTAAATGCACTAGCCAATTTAAATTTCATAATATTCTACTTAGATTGTGCATATAAGAAAATATGAAAGGAAGTCTGAATTCACAAATAAATTTGAGGGATGAATTACAGTATGTTTGACATAAAACTAATTATTTTTAGAAAAGCAAAATCCAGTTTATTAAGTAATTATGAAAAAAGAGGATAAGAAAGCTATGAAAAGAACATTTGGACAAAGTTCCAGTAAAATTAGTTTCCAATAGCTTAATAGTATACATTTGATTACAGTACATAGATAGTTCTAAATTCGCAGGAGTTAGGAAATAATGCTTTTGTATAAAATTTGTTCAAAGAAACTAATCATGAGAACTGAAAAAATTTAAGTTTCAAAGACTATGTACTTTGATAGTTTTCCTTGATTAGTCCAGATTAGATTTTTTTCCTTTTTGGTAGTAGCTTCAGGTCAGATTCACCAGGAGGAGTGCAGGGACCTGGCAAGTCTCCTCAGAAATAGACAAGTGGGGAGGGGGATTGCTCATTTGTACTTTGTAGCTTAACTATCTTCAGGCAAAGGACACTTTTTAACCTACTGTTTTACTCTGTTTGTGGTGCTATAAAGGAATATCAGAGACTGGGTAATTTATAAAGAACAGAAATTAATTTCTTGTAGTTCTGGAGGCTGGGAAGTCTAAGATAGGGGACCAGCAGGTTTGGTGTTTGCTAAGTGCCTGGTCTTGGCTCCCAAGATGGCATCCTGAACATCCTCCAAAGATAACAGTTTATTTTTCCTTTGTAAAAAAGGCATCATCCAGCTGAAGAGGGGAAGAGCAAAAAGAAAGAACCACTCTTGAAAGTCCTTTTAAAAAGGAGTAAGCCCACAGATGAGGGGAGAGCTCTCATAGCCTCACCGCCTCTCAAAGATCCCACATCTTAACACTGTTACAATGGCAATTAAATTCCAATGTGATTTTTGGAGAGAACAAACATTCAAACCATAGCACCTACTAAGTGTTAGAGCCTAATATCAATTTTGTAGCTTAGAATGCAGATTCTAGTTCTGTGAAATTAAATTGAATAAGAATCAGAGGGTGAACATTGGCATGTTAGTAAACTTACTCTAAAGTCATGATAGTTTGAACTTTTTTTTATTATTACAGTATTTGGCTCCAGTTTGTTCATTTCATTATTTATAGCTAAAGCATTTTTTCTAGTTTCCAAATTTATTTTACCTGAAGACTCTTGATTCATTCCAACAAATGTCCCTCAGTCTGATGATTTTGAAGGCCTTTTTGAAATCCAAATTCTATTATATGTCACAGATAGTACATACCTGGTTCAGAATTGTGAACTTGTAGCAATCACACCAGCAAACTGCAGTAATCGTCCATATATTAGGACATAATTTTCATTAGTGTACTTTATACCAAAAGTCACCATTGCACAAAAGATGATACAGCAGGGCGATGCAGATGGGACCAAAGTAGTGTGTGACTTTTCAACTTAGGCTCTGAAATAAACTAGTCATGGCCCATTCTGTACCTTCATCAGTACCAGAAGTTCAAGTCCCATGGAGGTCCTGTTTGACTAAGACTGTGCCTCCCATTCTGCAGTATCCAACATATGAGTTGATCTAGTCTCTTGCTACCTTCTTCTTGCTTTCAAGGACCTGGGAAGCATCTCTCTGGAGTGTAGGTAACTAGGGAAGGTAGTACCTCTATTTCCCTTGTTCTGTGGAAGGGAAATGCCTACATTCAGCTGGAGCCTGGCTCCAAGTCATAAAACTACCTTGCATCATAAAGACATAAGTTAGAATTCTTGGAGAGACGGAAGATGGCGGCAGAGTAAGGACACCGAGAGGAGCCTGTCTCTAAATTCTCTCGGGTGCTCCAAACGGAACAGCCATACAAATCCCACACGACTTCCGTGGGGGATAGCAACTAAAGATAGTAACATTTAAGAATACATAGAAGCCCACTGATTAATACACAGACAGAAAAAGGGAGGCGAACAACCAGAGGC